>JAMKCH010033866.1:0-15851 GCA_023653785.1 Ophioderma brevispina | reverse complement strand
GCAGACTTATACTTCACTTTCAAAGGTGTATTTCTTGATTCCAGCACCTTCTGTTTTATTCATTGTTCACTAGATGTTCTTGAGCAAAGCTCATTCACAACTTTTGAGCTGATCCCGACTTTGCAGTTTTGTGTTATGAGCAAATGCTCGTTTCCCACGGTCCCATAGGCCAGCGTGCTACAATTTCTGTCCATTTACGGACAGAAAATACAAATTTTCTAATTTCTTACACATGACCGAATTTGCAAGTAAGAATTGGCACACATGGATTACTAATTTAATGTTAACAGTTCAGATGATATGAAAATCTCAACTCTTTTGAGGTAAGTCGGGGGGACGAGGCTGTGGATCCTTTAAGCTATTCCTGCAAATTTCAAATATTTTGCCTCTTTTGGGTGGATCACTGATAGTGTCTTTACAAAAAACCAACACAAGTCTGTCCAGGAAGTCTATAGGCCTACTTCCTTCTAATATGTGGTGTTTCACTTGGTTAGGCCAATGAAAGTCAATGTTATGTTTCCCGTAACTTTTTTTGCAAATCATAATGAAGCAACTATTTCATTTTTCATTATTCTTAATTTTGCAGTAACAGCCATTTCACCAACCTTCAGCATGCGCTAACACCTACAATATTGTGTCAGAACACCACCCTACATTTAGAAATGATTTTGCAACTGTTATTTGGTTTAAAATCTACCAAATTCACATCACAAGATGTGATCACAAGAAGAAACCTTGATATATTTTCCTTTAGAATACAAAATAATGAACTTTTTCAGGATTTCAGCATCTCAAACACGGGCAGAAAATCATAACGCGGGTGGGTTACGGGAAACATAACATCGCCTTTCATATGCCTTATATTAAAGAGACATGAGGAGATTTCCAGAAAGAAGCACCCCCAATTTTTCTCGAACCTAGGTTTTTTACATATTTGGAATGCTTACCAATGTATTAGATCACACCTGAAGTGAATAAGGCGAATAAGCCGCCTTTATGTAATAAGATGATGATTTAGAAGTTTCTGTCGTGCACGACAGAAAGTCAAAACATGGTTTTCTATGGGAACGATTACGATAGCAGGCAAGTTCAAAACAAGGTTTGCGGTTTTCTTTTACACCTGTTTGTCCAATAAACCTTCCAAACGTTCTCGGTAGGTGGTCTACAACCGAATCAGTGAAATTTGAGAGAAATGCATATCCTAAATAATCTTCTCCTGTCACTTTAAAACAATACAAAGTCAAAGACATAGGTAAGAACTTGGTATTCTGCCAAAACCCTACAAATTCGGCAACCTAAACCGCAACAAGAATGAAAGTTTTGCGTCCGCCGGCCGACCGCATGCTCCAAACCTGCCGCTGAAAAAAATTTTCATTATTAACCTAACAACATTCCACAAGGTTTTGCAAGCAATTCCTACTAGAGTGGGACGGAAAATGCTTTTTTTTTCTCGGATTTCCACATCACAGGATCCACATGGAAACTCATGGAGAAAAATTTCCTGGGTATATGCTATTTGTAAACCTGAGTATTTAGCATGTTTCACCCAGGGGCATTAGGGAATCTCTTGAATGTCCTATACTGCATGACAAAACTTAAGTTGACCACTCTTTGCTAAATCCGTTCTTACATAAATCCTAATATCTGAAATGAACATAGCGGGGTTGACAAACAGAAGGACGTAATCACTTTTGTGATTTTGAGATTTGGTTTATGTACAAAAAAACTGGTAACACGACAGATTCTGAAAACCATGAAACTGAACTCAAATCTTACTTCCTATGCTACAAAGCAAAAATAACACTTCACCATCACATCTCAATGGTGCACACTTGTTTCCTTAAAGAACAGCCTTAAAATCTGAGTTACGACATTTGATGGTAACTGTATTTGGCCAAACAAGAGTGGAGTGCTCTTCACAGCTTGCACAATTACCAGAATTGCAACAGATTTTTAGCTCCTATCCCACTTATATGATGCTTTCTGTTTTTAAAAACTTCCAAAGGGATGACATGCTTACACATCTGATTGAAATAATATGTCAATCATAAGGCCAAGATTGAAGAATTTAACTCCCAGCTTTACCGTTTTCAGGTTCCCGTCAGAGAAAGACCGTTAAAGCACTAAAAGAACATTAAAGAATTGATTTAATTTCTTGTGTTCATAATTAAAAAATTGTTCTTTATTCATAAAGTTTCATATAAGTTTGCTACAGTACCAATATGAGCTTATGAAGTGTTTACCATTTTGAGTAATGAATAGATTTGCTAGTGGAAAATATTAAAACATCACATTTCTCAAAAGCAGTTATTATTTAGGTTAGGCTTTCTTATTTTCAACCCTCGATATATGATTTTTACAGGAACTCCTGAAACGGATATGGAATAAGTAATTGTTTTTTTTTTTTTGGGAATTCATCTTCAGTATCCTTAAAATAAAATCCTTTTTGGAATATCAAGGTTCCTTTCTTTCAATAGGTTACCCCTACCCCTAAAATACCTTATTATATAGCAGCTTTTGACAAAAACATGAATTTTACCTCTCATTGTACCTTCTGTATCAAGTGGTTCATTTTGCGACCAAAGGAGAGTTAAACATTGTGCTAACAAGGACCAAAATGAAACAAAAGCATATCAATCGCACATGGAGGTAGCTTTAGGGAAGGAAAGTATTCAAAATTTTGCTTCGGTAATAACGGGATTAGCGCGATATGCGAGAGATCAAAAAAATGTTGAAATACATTTTTTTTTACACTTATTAAATCAGGGATATGTGTGTACCATTCCAGAATGAAACAAACCACCAAAATAGTGAAAAATGGGTATTTGAGGAAATCAAAATCAAACCCAAGCGTTTAGACGTCACCAAAGTCAGTATCTCACAGACCTTGACTACGCAGATGATCTAGCTCTAACAGCTGATCTGATATGTGGAGCACAAGATCTACTGACAGCACTCAAGAATGCTGCAGACAAAGTCGGCCTACATCTAAATGCCAAGAAGACAGAATATATGACCGTTAATGAGGAAGATGATCATCAACCTATCTGCACTACAGATGGTAGCAACCAAAGAGATCAAGGAATTCAAGTATCTAGGATCATATGTTGATGACGCAAGAAAGACTTCCTGTCACAAAAAGGACAAGACTTGGGAATGCCTTGCAATAATCTACACCACCTATGGCAATATGGTATCTCCAATTCAACCAAGCTGAAAATCTATAGAGGGCTGTGTAGGCGAGTATCTTGTTTCATGGATTCTGAGACCCTGACCATGAAGAGCTACCGGATAGACTGGATGGCACCTACACTCAGCTTCTATGTGAGTTCAATAACAATCCTGGCGTGAGGCACAAGACCAAAGTGCATATGGAGATATGCCCCTGCCAATCTTGAAGATCTTTTCCTTTGATTTTAATAAAGTTTTTGAAAAAAATAATGAAAGCAAGTTATATATTTAAAAAATCATGGTTCTTACCAGAAAGCTATTTTAAGAGGTAGGGGTACAAAAATCGCCATTCTCTATATTACTAGTGGGTCAAATTTGGTCGCTTTGCAATTAATTCATTGCTCAAAATGATCTTACACCATTTTAAGGACTATTCAAGGGGGAACATACCTTTAAAGGTGCAACGAGAGGAGATTTCACAAATCAGGTTGTCCTTAAAAAATCGAAAGTATGATTTTTACACCCAGTAAACGCTTTCCTTCAATAATATACCCATCTGAACGAGTTAAGCTGGGAAACGTTTCTGTGGTATAAAATTGTTAAATTTCTAATTTGTATGCGCAATACGAAATTAAGCCTATGTTTACATTGAAATATAAGCAAATCAAAATTCACATGTTTTCTCTCTTTTAAGACATTTATGTAGCCAAACACAAGGTAAGAAATCTATTGAGTGTCTAATCTAAATGAAATACTCTTAGAACATAATCCTTGGTGCCTCCACAAAATCTCTCATTGCCCTTTAAGGCAGGAAATTCAATAATATTACAAATGTAGGTTAGGTCAGGCTTCCTTTTGAGGCCTACTGGATCCTGGTTAAACCAGTAACTACTGTCCCAGGGAGGGTTGTCGGCGGCTAAACAAACACAACCTGACAACCAATCAGGTGGTTTTTTGTGAAGAAAACGATGAGGAGGGTCGCGGTTCCCCTGTAGAACTAAAAATAAATCTCCCTTTAAGAGCGCCAGACGCTTTAACATGCTTGCTTGCATTTGGGGGGGGGGGGGGGATCCCCAAAGGCTAGGGCCAGCGCCGGTAATGGTGGTTCGGCGTCAGGAAGGGCATCCGGCCAATTTAAAATAATCACTCCAATAAATCCTCATGATGATGAAAAATACACAGGGCACCAACCAGCCCGAAGGTTGGTGTGGGTGTCACCTACCAGCTACCATAAGAAGAAAGGTGAAAGGAATAACCCCGGGCCGCGCAAGCGTGATGGCATCATGACCGGCTTAAAACCTGACGAGAGGCTCGGGGTGCGGGTTGGAAGTCTGAATGTAGGGAGCATGAGAGGGAGGGGGGTGTGAGATACGCCGAAGAGTAAGAGGAAGGGTTCGATGTGTGTGGGGGCAGGAAGTGAGGTGGAGAGGGGGAGGGGGCTAGGGATGGTGGGAGTTGAGGAAAGACAAGTGTAAGTTGTGGTGGGCAGGAAATAATTATGGAATGGGGGAGTGGGAGTATTGGTTAGAGGAAACGGTGTGAAGAAGGTAGTGGAGGTGAGAAGGAGGAGCGATAGGGTGGATGGGACAGTAGTAGTGGCTTTTGAGGCGAGGTAGTGAGGTCATATGCGGGCTATGCTCGCAGATGGTAGAAAGCATGAAGTGAAGGAGATTTTTTGATGATTAAGATGGGAGAGGAATGGGATATGCAAAATGTGGGTGAATTAGTTCTCTGTTGGTGATTTCAATGGGCAGGTGGGAAAAAGGGATAGACGGGTTGGGGGGGGGGGGTTCACGGCTTGGAACGGGTTTGGGGAGAGAAACCTGGAGGAAGGATGCTGTTAGAGTTTTGTGATGAGAAATTAAATGCCGATTGAAATAGTCTAGGAAGGGGGGGGAAAATACTTACCTAATGATGCCAAATAGACATTAGTGCACTTTCTCCGAAAGACGCCGAATATCTCCGAAAGTAATTTATTATATAAATTTACACCGTAAGTAGACCATACCCGCCCATCCCCACCATCAGTACCACCACTGCCACAAATAACTACCCTAACTCATCCTCTTTTCTCGCCGAACGCCAAACTGAGAACATCGTTTGATCAGGGGGAGGGGAAGGGTCGGATGCATCATAGGTAAGTATTTTCCCTCATCTTTTAGACATTGCAATGGGCATTTAATGTCGATGGCGGGAGGGGAAAATACTTACTAAGATGCAAAATACTTAGTGCATGACTGAGTAGGCACCAACCCCCGAGGAGGAGGTGGAGCAAACAATGGACTGAATACGGTATTGTCATAGCGCCATGGAATAAGCGGACCAGCCAAGAATAGTCAACTTAGGACTGATAACACATAATCAAATCCTATAAGCTTCGTCCAAAAAATTTACAAAATTACATTCTAGTTACACACTTGCCAGACAAGTCAGGAGTACAAGAACGGCTAGTAGCAAATTCGATAGAGCAGAGTCATGAAACAATGTCCGCAAGTATGTCTTGAGAACATGTGGTCGGATTGTCAGGTTACTAACAGATTTGAAATATCCCGGCTAGGAGCTTGTTTGTAGAAGCCCATGAAGTGGCAACCTGGCGGGTTGAGTGAGCATGAAGGCCTTCCCGGGATCAACAACAGCTTAGCTCTCATAATATTTCCATATTCCAGCCTGAGATAGTGATTTATATGCCTGGAGGTATGGCTAAGAGGAGGGTGATAACAAAGGTTGCTCGAAGGAATTGCCGCGGAGCCAGTAGGTTTACTAAGTACCACTTGAGCGACCTCCCAGGACAAACTTAATCTTAGCGGACCTGATAGAGCTGATAAGATGGAAGAAACAATGGAGATGCTTTAAAGGAACGCCTCACATTTTTGGCCAAACACCTTTGGTGCGAATACAAACGAACGCCTCGCTTGCCGGACGAAAATGAAAATCCTATTCCAAGGCATGGTAATCAGAAACAGCTACGACCTGAAGGGAGGATCGCTAAGAGAAAAATAGTATTACAGGGTTAGAGTCACTGAAGCTGACTGCAGCGGGGTTAAAGGGGTGCTGTTCAAAGATCTAGCACAGAGGACAAATTTCCTCACAGGAGGCCAAGAATTATTCATACCTTCTATCAATAAGGCGGAGAGAGCAGTATTATTAGACTAGAGATTGTCTTTGTTACTATGGAAACTAGGCGAGATACTGTTACCAATACAAACAATTCGTATGGGCGTTGCTAAGTGAGATTAAGAAGCGGTTGATTAGTCGACCGTCGGGAAGTACATGTGAAGGGTATCCCGTGACGACCGAAAAGTTACCATTCGGTGAAAACTCTGGGAGCTGCAGTGTTGACAGCCCGAATGGCAGGCAATGGAAGGCAGACGCTTGATTGTTTATCGTGCAAACATCAACCATTTGTGGGGGAATGAAGAATGTCGGAACATGCAAGTGTCCTGAGTTATGGATGAGGCCCAGCAGTATGGGTGCAAATTTCGGGTAGTCGCCGCTCAGGGTACCCGGAACTATTTTTAGAGCGGGTACCAGTGACTCGAAATTTTGGTTGTTTCTAAAAATAACTTGGGCAAAGGAAGCGGGACAAATGTTGGACAACGGATGAACTCATTGGTATACTATGATCAACTGGTTCAAACAGTGGCAACTTAAATGGCAGAAATTCAAAGTGGACAAAAAATTCCAGGAAACCCTTCCAAGTCTGAAATCAAGTTTATATTTTGCACTGCAAAAAACCAAAAGAATTTTTAATTTTGTGTTTAAAAATGTGCTACATGAACTAAATTTGTAGCGGAAAAAAACACCTCGGTGAATTTACTAAAATGATAAGGCTTCCATTCATAACACTGCCGCCGGATCAAGTAGCCAATAAATAAAAAAATGAAAAAAAATAAAAAAATTTCCATAAAATACAGTTTAACAAATCGGCAAATGTAATTATCCCAGGCTGAAAAACATTTCGTGCCCGCAGAAGCCATTAAAAATGGCGGCGCTAACCGAGGAATCGTCTTCTGCGCACCTGTACAAACCCTAGGGAAAATTTCTAAACACAATGAAATGGCGCCTGTGATGATTTTACGTCCGAACTTACCTAACAATTTCTTACCTTTCACCTGACCAAAATGCAAACTCGTTTTTTAGCTTTTAGGAGCAACGTGATCATGTCATCAGTACAAGATTCAGATATGTTTCCAAAACGAAACCGATTTCGTAAGCGTTGTGTCAAAGCCGTCCAAAAGCCGATATTTTCACAGGCTGTCAGGTTACCGCTTACACTAGTCTAAATTTGCACAATTGGTTCACGTTAGTGGAGCTGGATTACGAAATTGTCTGCGATATCATATAATGCTCATCATTATTTATGTGCAAAAAACTACAAAAACGTAAAAGATAAAGAATCAAGAGTCTGCTGCTAAGAATTATTCCATGGATATATTTCACGTTGGTGACCGATTTCAATTAAACAGTAATTCAAGCAGGAGGAAGATGTACGATTTAATTGCCGATCAAGTGAGTTGTCATCAAGCTTTATTTTGTGAAGTTCAATCTGAGGAGAGACGTGTATTGTGGCCTTCACTGTAGCGTACAGGTAAGCACCGACATGTTTTCCAACGCTCGTGGCGTGAGATGTAAAAAGCCATATTTTTGTGCATCCTAAAAAAACAATTAAAAGCAACCGGATTAATGGTGAGACTAATCCATAATTAAGACTTATATGAGGGAATTTGGGATGGATGGCAAGGATTAAACTATAAATATGGTGAATTCGTGTATGAAGTATCACATGAATTGCAATGTGTCTCATAGGCAACATAGGAAAAAGTCAGTAGATTTACACGTGCTGTTATAGTGATTCCCGGAAATTCGAGTATCGAGATGCAAATCCAGTCAGTACGGATTCGAAAGGTAATTCGATTCGAAACGTCCGAGCGAGTTCCGATGTGAAAACAGATATAGTCCGGTGGGGTCATAGTCCGGGGCTCCCTAGACGATGAAACGGAATAAAGCGTGAAACTTAATGTTGCGTAAAGGTCAACTGAATTGAGTGCCCATTGCTCACCTTGTTCCCAAAACAGTGTTTGAGCGGCGATTGAGGACCGTGGCTAAGGTTTTTCCATGCGAAATCGTCTTGGGTTCTATATATGCATAGATAGATTTAGATATTAAGAAGATGGCGAAAAACCCGGCTCCGGTTTTTTTTTCGATCGGATCTTTCCAACTCGTTCTCACCTACCACCCCTTCTTCTTCCTGTTCTATCCTTATTTTTTGATTTATAGATAGTCTTGATTTACTCCCCCATACAGTTTATTCGTCCTTAGTTGTACTTCTTTATTTCCGCTCTCGTATATATGCTTCTTTTTGCCAGCTCCTCTGATCTACTCCTCTCTTCCCGTGTCCTCTTCCTTTCTTCCTCCTACTCACTTCCACTGCCTAACTATCCCCATCTCCCTCCCTTCCTCTTCTCATTCATTCGTCCTTCTCCCTTTCCTTTGATCTTTCCCTGATAGCTTGTGCGGTCTCCGATTCTCGTGTTCCGTATATGGCCCAATAAGTCCCTTCCCTTTCAGAATCTCTCTCTGATTCCACTGTTGCTTCCCCAACCTCCCTACCGCCTCCGCCCGGCATCTCAGCGTTGCTTCCCGTTTTTCTTCTGTCCGTCCTTTTGTCCTTTGCTGCCCACTCCGCCCTTATATTCCTTTCTGTACCCATACCCATTCCTCCCCTCCGCCTTCTCGTCATTCTTCCAACCCAGCCTTCGCTTATCCCTCGTTACTCGACCCTCTCTACTAAGTCTCCACTCGGCTCACCCTTGATCCATTCTGATTCATCTACACCACTCTTTTAGTAGCCTATAACAGGAGACAGAAAGTTGCCTAGTTTGTAGCGAAACTTGACCCGAAGTGTAATGACGACCCTTGCGACAATATGGAGGGGGCCGAGGACTAGACGGCGGCTTTTACCTACCCCCCCCCCCCCCGGTACGACAAAGGAAGGGACGAGGCTTGAGATTTTTTTTGCCGACAGTCTATTATTCAGAACTTTTCTTAGCCACGCTTTAAGCGACGACGAAAATTCCTCAGTAAAATCGGACTCACTATTATAATCAATTTGGAATGAGTGAGATGAAGAATAGTCTACAAAATTTCACCTTTGAGGACCGTATCGTGGGGAGAAAAGAGCAATAGACTGCTTCAATTGTCAGCTGCTAAATCAGCCGCTAACCACGTTGTGGCTGAACGCATCCGGGAAGCGATAAGCTCTCCAATTCCTGAGGAGAGAGTTGTCCTGAAGGGGGGCGAGGGAAATATAAAGAGCACTCAGACTAGCAGCTGAAAGGATATGGTCCGGGACAGCGTCCTAAGCAAAAAGTCTAGGTTGAACAACTCACTCTCCAAAAGAGTGAAAAAAATTACATCGGTTCTCGGTTAAACTAGATTGAATAATTCCGAAACATCCGAGCCTAAGGAAGGAGGCCTGAAAAGTTTAATAAATCCCCTTCTGGAACTCGAAGAATCGGAAAGATGAGAAAGCCGAACGGAGGGGCGGAACTTAGTTATACCCTTCCTTCCAAAATCATTTTCTCATCACATCATACACAAACAATGAAAATGAAGATATGATAAAATTGCAGTACAAATAAAAATGGATTTCACAACAGAAATCAGATTATAATTTATAGGATATAATTTTAAATTAGAATAGTGATGAACGCGGGTAAACTGGTGGTAAACTTAGCCTTTCTAGCCCGAATCCTTACAACTTATGCCACCGCACCGCAAATTGGACTTTGGCATCGTACAGATCACATGGCATTTAGAGGGAATGACTCAGCGCAAAGATTGTCATAGAGAAGAGAGCTCCTCCTAGTGCGGATGATTGCAAGAGGGGATCACCGCATCACCCCGAAGGAAATCCGACAGAATCACGAACCGAAGTTGAAAGGGGGCGGCCAGACAACGGATGAGAATGATGATAAGGACCCGAACTAAGCGAGAAGCAACCGGCTGCGACGTCACCGGCTGTGAGCAATTTTGAAATCCCGACAAGCCTTGAAAGGACTGAGGTTGTTGAAAGAAACTATCCTTGAGTAGGACGAAAAGTTGTCGGCTGAATAACAATCGGGTTTTGGAAAGCAAGGGGAGCCGCCGGAACGCTATTAGAACAAGCGAAGGTCGCGCTTTGTCGAGTTACTAGGGGAATGTGTAATAAAAGGAGGTACAATCGATCGGTATGGATCTGGTAGCGGGGTCAATTTGAACCCGACCTGAATAACTCACTATGAGTTTACAATATGCTCAAGCACCAAGGACACAGTTCAGCGTGTTTTACTTGTACATACAATGAAATGAACTGACCTTGTGTGCTTTGGGTACATATATCAGATCCAACAAGCACGTGTATTTTCTAAAAATTACATTGGTGAAGGAACAAAGCTTCTGAACGTGCTTGCGATCTGTATCAAGCTATAGTGACTGCCTCCCGAACATACGATACGGCATCGGCCTCAGCCGGACCCGAGGTACTTAATCGAGAAAAGATAAGAAAACAGACGATTAGAGAAGTTGTGTTTTGTAAACTATGCGGAATTGTTCGAGAACAAAGAAATAGGGATCGTAGAGAAGTGTGTTCGGTAATAAATCGGGTTTTTTCGAGAACTAAACCGTTAGAGAGGTTTGTGCTCGGTAAAATATGGATGTGTTTTTCGAGAAATAGACTCGTAAGAGAGGTTGTGTTCTGTTATTTATTCGGATTGACGGAAATAAACTCGTTAGAGGAGCGGTGAAATTATCGGATTTGTTCAAGAATAAACTCGTAGAGAGGTTGTGTCGTAATAATCGGATTTTGTAATTAGACTGGTATCTGGTACGAGACCTTCGTTCGTGTTACAATGCTTGTTTCGATCTCTAATATCATTAAATCTGTGGTCCTTCGGTATGTCCGATGCGCCAGACCACCATCCGACCACAGGCCATTGTTATTGTTCTCATCTCTATCAATCGTTTTTATTACAGTAGTACCTTCGGCGTCGAACTCGTGGAGCGACCGTCCGGCACAAGGCCTTTGCTCGGACCCGAGTCACCGTCTGATCTTTTAGCTTTTCCCCTCGCGGCGACCCTTAGATGATTCAGCGGGGCGCGATTTTGAATAATAAGCCTGGAAATCTTACAGGCCATTATGCCCGATAACTAAAACAAAAACCGATCGGGAGCACAAGGATAAATGGATCGTCTAATAGCAATAAAAGGCCTGGTGAATAAATAACTATTCTGTTATATAGGTAGTATGATAAACCTGTAATAGCAATTCAGACGAAAGCTATAAGGACGTAGTTTTTTATATACGTTGGACTAATAGTACAGCTAAACAACATGCCGCCATCGGCGACGATAACAAGATACACTATTACTGATTTGGTCGGCTTGAAAGCCTAGAAATTAATAAATAAATGGTCAAAGGACCAACCAAAACCCTAGTATTTAGTAAAGAATTTAAATTGGAGATACAAGTGGCTAACTAAAACATTATGCATACGGCATAGAAAACCCGTCCAGAGACGGCTCAATTTAAGCAATGACCTATCTTTTTGACGTCCGGAGAGAAAAAGGATGAGTTGCACCCAACAGTGTAGTGTTGGGCAATGGTGTGGTACTGTAGGTGGGATTGCGGTATGTCATACTTACGGTGGTAAATTTATATATAATTACTTTCGGAGATATTCGGCATCTTTCGGAGAAAGTGCACTAAGTATATTTGCATCATTAGGTAAGTATTTTCCCCTCCGCAATAGACGAGGTGTGTATAGCAAATACGTGGTTTAAGAAAGAGGACAAGAGGAAAGAAAGTGACCTTTAGTTCAGGGGGAAACGAGTCAGAGATTGATTTGTGCTTGTAGGTAAGGAGAGGAGAAAGTTTCTGAAGAATGTAGGCCCCTTTAAACTCAACAAACATATTTTTTAGAGTAAGTATGGAAATACAATGACACATTGCTATATTGATAAGACCATCAAGTATTAAAAATTTTAATAGCAAAATTTATAATTTTCCCTTCCGTTGCCATGGTAATGCCGGTCATCTTGGAAATGTTGAATAATTCATTATAATCCATTTTTCTCAGAAACCATATGACAAAATCATGAAACCAACTCTGATATAATTTTTGGAAGTAAATCTATGCAATTAGAGTAAAAAATGATGAGACTACCTGCAACAATAAATATCGAGGATTTTTTATATCGATTTTTTTATATAAGGGTGATTCCAGGGGAATTATACCACAGGTTGGTGGTTGCGGATGTGGACAAGTGGAAGGTGAATTGAATGATTGAAAAAAGTGGTGAGGAAGGTAGTGCATGTGAGGAGGAAAGTATGGAAGCTGAAAGAAGAAGAGACAAGAAAGAATTTTGAGATGAGAGTTGGTGAGCTTGTGGGGATGATGTGTCGTATCTGTGGGGGTGTTTTAAGGAAGGGGTGTTACAGGCGTGTGGGAAAAAGAAAGGGAGGAGAGACAGGAAAGATACGGAGTGGTGGAATGATGAGGTAAAGGAGGCGATAGGGATAAAGAAGGATGCATATAAGGAAATGAGAAAAAATGGTATGGAGGAGAATAAAGTGAGGTATAAGAGATTGAAGAAGCGAGCAAAGAAGTGGTTGCGAGGGCTATGAAGGAGGATGCTGAGAAGGGGGTGAGTTGAGGGAGAACCCAAACAAGGTGTATAAGTTAGTGAAGGCAATGAAAAAGGAAGGAAGAGATGTTGAAGGGGGAAGATGTATGAGAGGAAGTGATGGAAAGTTGAACTTCAGTGAAAAAGATAGAGGTAGAGTCTGGAAAGAGCATATGGAGAGAATCGTGAATGAGGAGAAGAATGGGATCAGAGGGTGGAGGCTGATGTGGTGGAAGGGCCAGTTGAGAGGGTCAGTCAGGAAGAAGTGGTAAATGCAATTGGAGAAAGTAAAACAGGAAAGGCTGCTGGACCCTTGGAAGTGAGTGTTGAGATGATTATTGCAAGTGAAGAGATAGGGATTGGTGTGATCATGGAGTTGTGTCAGAGGGTGTTGGGTGGAGGAGGAATGCCGGTGGAGTGGGCTGTGAGTGTGTCAGTTCCAATTTTTAAGGGAAAAGGGGATTCGATGAGCTGTGGTGCATATAGGGGTGTGAAGCTGCTGGAGCATGCGATGGAAATTGTGGAGAGGGAACTAGAGAATAGAATTCAGAGGATAGTGAAAGTGGATGAGATGCAATTTGGTTTTATGCCAGGGAAGGGAACAATAGATGCAGTGTTCATTTTTGAGGAGTTTGCAAGAGGAATATCGAGCAAAAGGGAACAAGCTGTATATGTGTTTTGTGTGTGTGGTGTTTATTGATTATGAGAAGGCATTTGATAGTCCAGGGGGAAAGTTTTGGAGTGGGCGATGAGGAAGAGGGGCATAACAGAAGTGGCAATGGTCAGAGCGGTGATGATTCCTGTATGAAGGAGCAAAACAAGAGTTAGAGAGGGTCCGAGTTGTCGAGGAGTTGAAGGTGAAGGTGAGTGTGCATCATGTTCTGTGCTGTCGCCGTGGTGTTTGCAATTGTGGTGGATATGGTTACGGAAGAGTGGCAAAGAAGTTTATGAGTGAGATGCTGTTGCAAATGACTTAGGTTTATGTGGTGTGGATACAGTGGAGGGTTTGAGGAGAGTTTTGGAAGTGGAAGAAGGCATGTGAGAGTAAGGTCCCCTGAAGATAAACCTGGGAAGACTAAAGTATGGTGAGTGGGGGAGAGGAAAGGTGGTAGTGTGTAAGGTGGATCCATGCGGAATATGTGGAAAGAGGTTGAGGGCAAATTCAGTGTGGTGTGAATTCATGGATAATGCAAAAAGCTGAAGATAGTTACTCCCCAGTTTTGACAGAGATTTTGTGTGGTGGAAATGCATAAGGGAAGTTGAGGGAGTGGGAAGGAGGTGGAAAACTTGCGACGAGGTGGAAAACTGTGAGGAGTTTCACCTACCTAGGGGACAGGGTTCTTGCGGGTGTGGATGTGAGGCTGTTGTGACAGCAGAGTTTTTTAGGGATGGGTGGGTGAAGTTTAGAGAATGTGGAGAGTTGTTACATGGAGAGGAGATTCCTTTGAAGATGAAAGGGATGGTGTACAAGAGTTTTGTGTGGAATCAGTGATGCTGTATGGGGTGAGCTGTTCCTGAGGGGTTGAAAAAAAAAAACAAATGGGGAAAAAAAGGAAAATGAAGGATTGTGAAAAGGAACAGAGAGAGAAGGATGCCGAATCAATGTGTGGTGAGAAATTGATGGATGGAAGACGAACTGAGGATTTTGATGCAGATGTTTGGGTTTGGAAGAGGCGGCCTGGACCGACTGGTGAAGGCAATGTGTAAGATGGTATGGGCAATGTGCTGAGGAAAGATGAGGAGCATGTTTTTAAAAATGGCTTTTGAGTTTGAGGGGGGTGGTTGGATGAAGAGGGGTTGACCAAAGAGGAAGAGGGGTTGACCAAAGAGGAAGAGGTTGACCCAAAGAGGACATGGAGGAAGCAAGTGGGGGATGAGAGTAGGAGGGTTGAGTTGCAGAATTGGGATGCATTGAATCGGGTGAAGTGGAAAGAGGGAGTAAGGACGATTGCTACGAATGATAGTGATCTGGCCACCCCCGTTGCGGGGACAAAACCGGATTTAAAATATACTCACCCAAGCTGTGAGATTGTTCTATTTTATATCCGTATACTTACGAATGATCCACAGTGCTTTTGTGCTCAAAAAAGCCATCAACACCCCCTTATGGCCACATTAAAATTTCGGTGCGCCCATGCAGTGCGGTCCCACGTCAGCATCGGTACGCCCATCACTATGGCCACTGGCATCCATGATCCTTTGCTCAGTTTTGTACCTTCCCAGCCTCCACTTGCGGGGAAGGGCTGGATGAGGGTTACTAGTTGGCTCATTCGTAAGTCTACATGTATAAATAGAACAATCTCACAACTTTGGTGAGTATTATACATTACGAAATGATCCAACTAGTGCATGACTGCCACACAGGTCACTAGGTGGAGGAAGAGGAGCCGGTAGTCTCCGTTGCTCAGGTTTTCACGCCATGTGAATTCGATGGAAGCTGAAATAATTTTGCCCCAATGTACATCCAAATATACATATATCATTATAGCATATAGCCCTCGATGTCGAAGCATAGACAATTATATATATATATCCGGCATTCCTCACCTATGATGCATATGTGTAATGATGCCTAAGCATCCCACCTCTACTCTGGCTGCTTGCTGACAGGAGGGTTTTTGTCACAACATTGTAAAACTAGTAGGACGTCGTCAATACTTGGTTAAAATTCTGGAAAGTTGTATGCGTCCTCCATCATGCTGCTTCCAAAATGCCAGAATGTTAACTCCAAGTGAAAACCCAGAGGTTGCTACCTTCACATGTCTAAGTATGCCGGTTAATGGCGATGTTTCTGACCAGTGACGAGGCTTTCACGTTAAAAGCGTCAGAGATGATCGAGGAAAGTGACCCAGCATGAAATGTTTGCTTTGCTGCAGTTTTAAGGTAAGTGATGAAAAAGTTGGTCCGAAATTGAGGAAGCCATAGATGTTCTTAAGAAGGTAAGAGAAGTAAAACTCTCGAAGTGCTCCACCTGGACACCGATGTTTTATCACCAGTACGCTTACTCTTGAAGAACT
>JAMKCH010033865.1:0-19524 GCA_023653785.1 Ophioderma brevispina | reverse complement strand
GTTTAGGTAATTTGGTAGTCTCCTCCTTTGGTCCTACCGAATATTCCATCCCCATCCCTTGCTGTCTACTGACAACCCCACACTTGCTGCAACTGGGTTAGACTGTCATCACAAAACACATGCGGGAAAAATAAAGGCCAAGAAATTCCCATCTAAGCTTCCCACTCACATATGATAGTAAACATTCCATTTTACTCCATTATCTTTTAAGATTTTTAGAGATTATACATTTTGTACTGATCCAGAAAAAAAAAGAAAATTTGGAGAGCCAAAAAAAGTTGTTCTAAAAAAATCAAATTAATAAAGAATTTCTTGTAGCGGCATAGATTTTTTTACAAAAAAAAAGCATAGTGCTTCTAGGGTTTTGACTAAGAGAAGCTGAGAAAACCCCTTTCTTTTTTTTGGACTTATGTAAAGACATAAAACACAAGTCTGTTTAAACTAACTAAAACATCTCTCTGATTTTTTCAGAGATAATAGCCTTGCATGTCCCTACTTATACTTCCGCCTAAAAATCCGACACGATGTGAAATGGCCACAACGTGCTCAAACTTGCTTTCAAATGAACGCGCCAAGCCAGCTGAATAATCCTCAAACTTCCAATCATGCCTTCGTTATCATGCATTAACGGACACAGGTCAATCAACCAACACATACGCGAACAACGCTACTGGCGTTTATTATTATAATGCACCTACATACCTACATACCGTTTTAATACAGTACGTTATAAATAATCGTTCGGATTTTTTTAGGCGGAGTTCAAATTATGTCGCCATTGCTTAAAATGGCTCTAAAATAAGATGACAATTTGCAACGCGGTCAACAGCTGTGTTCATTTTGCACGTTAAATCGTACATAAAGAACAATCAGATCCTTGCCAGATTATTCAAGACTGAATTGATCGTTCCTTGAATAAACATCATTTTGTTGAGTTTTTTAAACAAATGTAGTATTTTTCTTAGGTTATTAAATAACCTCTTAAAATAAAATGCATTTAACCTAATAGAAATAATTTGTTACTTAATGTATTGACAATTAACATTAAACATAGACTAAGAGAAATTAATGCAATTGTAGCAATACTTAAAGGTGGTTGTTTGCCTTCCGATTTTATGTGTAGTGTTCTCTACTTGATAGAAGAGCCGGCACTGTGCACATACAACACCCCATCAGTACCCCGTGGGAAACAAACTGCCGGTTTTGATGGTAAGCAATAATGCATTTTGCAAAGCCCTATTCAATACTTGCTATTAAAAGTGGTTAACCCCTAAAAAACGCTAGTTTTTTGTTTATATCGGGACGGAAAGATTTGAGGGCTCAAATTTCAGGACGACATGAGAAAAATAGGCCTTTTCATCTTATATCAAAATTGATACTACTTCCGGGTAAATCAGGGGGTCCCAAAGACGATCGGAACAACGCACCTTTAAGGGGTAAGCAGCGATCAATACAAGAACTAAAAAAAATGTGAAAATGCATTTTTTAGCTTATAAATCAAAGCCTAATTATTTATAATTCCATATAACTACCCCCCTACCTTAATGGCAGAACAAAACCCCAAATAGTGAGACAAAATAAAGTGTTTTGAAAAAGTTTTCATACCATCTCCCGCAAATAGACTACAGCGATGACGACTCAAATCTACACTCACCCTGTTGCGTTTTTAACACAGTACAAAATAAACAAAGATCAATAATATTTGTGTTGAGGTCAACTGTACTTCCATGATGCACAATATTATGCTTATAATCTGGGAATTTCATACAGAAAGGCTTTTTGATCTCAAGTCGGAATTTGATACGCACGTATAGAAAATTACCGAATCCGATAAAAAGTACTGCCTTTGTCTTTTAATATAGGATTTCAAGCCAACCACTTGCCGGTTAATGTTTAGCACATCTTTGCCAAGTACAAAATACCAATTAAAGAATTTTTATGATTTTTTTCGATGTTTTCGATCAGCAATCGTGGCCATCTCTGTAAATAAATCCGGACCAATAAAGAAAATTACTAAGGCTACATTTTTACCAAGTATTAAAATATCATTTTGTCTCACAAGCCTTTGCTTGGGTTTATTGATTGGTAATTGAAGATTTGTGTCAAGCAAATTGCTGATTTTGATAAACCTACTGTAAGATTCTGAAATTCGTAACAATATTTGAGTAAATCATGTCACCTTTAAAACATAGTAGTTTGTGGCATGAAGAGGCCATGGCAGTCCAATGTGCTATACAAGTGCCAAATAGGATTTGTTTCCCTAGCTCTGACCAAACAAACCACATGGCACAGAAACATGCTATACAATGAAAAAGTTTTTGAAAATTCCCAATGCTATAAGCCGTGTGCTTTGTTTGGGCCGAATTGTGACCAACCATCCTATTACGTGGCTCTTCTCTGCAGCGAAATATTGGGAAAAACACCTATAAGCTCCCTGTTTAAAATCATCTGAATTTCGAAAACCCTAAATTGAAACTCTTTCCCCTGTGAACAACGGCAATCATGGCAATGTGATTAATATTGGGAAGTAAGACAACATTGTAAAGTTTACAGCAGAATTGAAGATGCAGTGATGCACATAACAAACATGGTCTCATGTACTTATAGAACAAAGGTATTGTTTTTATCCTCTGCCTTGTACCTATTGTGTCACATCGTGCAGTTATCTCCACGGCAAAATACGCCAAGACCTTTACCACACTAAACTGGATTATTGAGTCCCTAACCCAGCTTCCCTGTTAACCGTATGCTAATTTTAGCCATGTGACAAGCCTCAGTGAATGAACGGCCGAGTTACTGCCACACTTGAGTAAATACGCTGCCCTAACAGTAACATGCAGTAACTTGGGTTGAGCAGTGTATTTTAGTCATCAGGAAGTCATTTACATATAACATCAACCGCATACCTTCCCAAGGTCCAATCGATCCTTTGTTTGGAATACCATATTAGGAAAGCATGGGCTTGATTGACAGAAAGTTCCAAGTACATAGGTCAAATCGTTTTTCTATTACGGGCTCATGAATATAGAGGTCCTTCGGCGGTACTCAGACAAAATGTTAGAGTGAATTTACCATTCCCTGTGCACAGGTATTTTAAGAAGGATAGTTCTGATATGGTCCTGAACATGGTCTCATAAATGAAAAGCACCGCATATCTTCCGAATGTCATTTTATTTTAAAATTTGCAACCATGAAGAAAGAAAACATTTCTAGATCGTGTGAAAGTTCCGCTGAATTGAGTATAAACTTTGGCAGCAGCGATGCTAACTAGTGAAGCCCCTAAATGCACACTAGGCACAAGAGGTCACGCATCAATTGTGAGCGCACTGTGTATAAGGTATAGTAAAACGGACAATAACTGCACGATGATATCACACAGGTGACAGCATTTTTTTAAGTAAAACAATGAGGCACAGCCAAGTCATTCAACACCCCAAAATATCATTGTTAAGACTTTCTAACATTACTGAAATTATGATAATAAATTACAAATTAACAAATACATAAGCTTTTTAAATCAATCAATTCCATTGTTACTATGCGCCTTCGATTGGCTTGAGCAGCGCGTGTGCATATCATGATGACATGTACATGCTGTAGCCATGTTATATCATCTCATATCACATGGCTAAGAACCAAGAAATAGTATACAAATATTTAATGATGACTGATCTTTTGGAATCTATTGCCCCCCCTTCCCTGGTGAACTGAAGGGTGTGGGGTACTATTTTCCTGAGACCCAAGTTGGATGGAAAATAGTACCCCACATTCCTTCAGTTCACTGAGGGAACAACTGACTCTACAAACATCCCAAATAAGATCATTAAATATGTTTCCTTCATTAAAATATTCTCTGTTCATTGATTGGTTAAAAGTGAAACTGAGACTTACTTTACAAAAAAAAATATGCAAAAAATAAGCCTATGCACAAGCACAGCTCACCCTCCTGTTCTTGTGCACTGGCATAAAACTGTGACAATAACAAGTCGAGATCAGTGTTGTCCATGGTATTGACATCACCGGTGTTATCTCTATGTCAAAGTTCAATTTAGAAGAATAACTAATACACAGGTTACACTTAAGGACACTTCAGTGATCCACCCGAGGAGAGGGTGCAATTTATGGGAAATTTGTAGGAATAGCTAAAAGTGAGAATAAGTCTGTAGAATTCCCTAAGTTTATTTTTTCCAAGCGAAAAATTGGTAGAAAAGGAAGAAAACAGCAGTGTCCAAAGATATGAATCTCCATGGATACATGTTGGAGTTATGTGTACTACGGACAGGAATGACTAAAAATATTCGATTTTATCCTAATTAGGTTACTTTTGCCGTCCTAGAATTGTGAGTATGTTAGGATACCTTACTTGTTACAAACATGCAACAAAATCTTATTTTTTTAATGATTTGTTTATTTTCTGGAATGAGCAATCCAACTGATGAGTGCCTTTAAGCTGAGCCAAAGCAAGTAAGCGGCTATGCTATGATCCCAGTCAACAGTCATATTGATCACATTGAGGGAACCGTTAAGGAACTGGAACATGCGTAATAGGACATGGGGAAATAGTCGCATATTTCCCTCTGACGTCAGATGGACTCGTCTTCTTCTTCTTTCTCGCAAATAGTTTAACTATTTGTGGTTAAGTGATGCACTTTTAACCAATAATGGAATATAGTAATACGGGGTTAATAATAACTATTTCAAGAGTTAAGAATAGAGTATACGTTTAGTTTATAGGTCTCTTCTTATCGTGGCCAAACCACTGGGGTTCTCAAATATGAGTCAGCCAGAGAAGGTACAACGTCTGCTGCTTCACTGAAGTCCGCAAAATGGTCCTTGTTTGTGCATGTTGCTCCAGCAGTGGGCAGACCAAGCGGTGTTCCATTGTCTGTGGGGCTGTTCCACAACCACAGGTATAGTATCCTGATCTGCTTTCCAGATAGCCCCCACTTCTGCAAGGAGGAACATTAGATCGCCAGTTCTGGTTTCTCAATCTATTGAGGCATCGCCAATCAGTCCATGAGGAGTCACCTCCAGGTAGGAGATGCTCCAAGGTCATACCGATAGATGTTACTTAGTTAGCAAGTCTTTCTTTCCACAGGCGACTCTCTTAACCTCCTTAGAGACTGTTTCCAGAGGTTGGACTTTGCTTAAGAAACTCTCTCGGGATTTAAGACGGGTTGGCCAGCAGGTATCTGTCCAGACATGAGGGTGTGCTCACATTGGATACTTGAAGCTACGTTCTTGCATGCCGTACGCTACGGACAGATGTCTGGTGTGGAGCAATTCTCTAGGATGTACACCGTTTTCCGTTGGTGTTGGCCTGAGGCATCCTGTGATAAGCCGGCAGGAGGCATTTAAACGCTGGAAGGATCAAGCGTCTTGGCATGGTTGATCTTTCACAACAGGGCAGGGCATCCTCTTCACATTATAGCACGTGGCAATGCCGTGCGATCTTAGGTATGTGGGCGAGCCCCCATCTTGTCCAGTGAGTTTGTTCAAGATGTTATTTGCTTTGAACATACTTTACTCTTCGTCTTCTTGAATGTGGGTCCTTATAAGAGAGATGCGGTCCAAGGTACCTCCACTCCTAGGTAGACAGGGGTTATCACAGTGCTCCAGGGAGTTCCAGAACCAGGTAACTTTAAGCTGACGTTTGGCTTCACGGTTGCCGGTAGATGGAAAGCACACACCTGTGTCTTGAATGGATTTGCACGTAGGTGGTTTGTCTCATAATAAGGATTGAGTTCATCCAAAGCTTTGGAGAGTCCTCTCTTCCAACAACTTGAAGTCTGCATCTTGTACCATAATTCCAAGATCGTCTGCATAAATAACACACAGGTCCTGCACTCCCTGGGTTTTTGGTTCGTTGGTATATATGTTTAACAGGATAGGTGCAAGCCACACTCCCTTGTGGGAGACCATTCTGAGCCCTACGCCATCTGTTCTTCTTCGCTCCTAGTTAAACAAAGAACATCCTGTTGCCAGCAATCCTCGGATCAGCTCAGTCAAGCGGATGTCCCTTTGGTAATTTCCAAGATCTTATGGGAGAGGCATCGTGATTAACAGTGTCGTATGCTGCGATAGTCAACGACACAGCTCGGTTTACCATCCCTTCTCGAAACCATCTTCAATGTGTTTAGTTAGGTTGAGTACAAGTCTTGGCTTGTTGTTGATTTTGCCTGCCTAAACCTGCTGTTTGTGGGATAGGTTTTTCGTCTATCCCTGGTGCAATACGATTGAGGCGAGGCGTTCAAATAGCTTGTAGGTCTGGGCTAAGGAGTGATATAGGTCTTTTTGGGATTGGATGGATCTTTCCATGCTTTAGGAGTGCCAAAACATGTCTTTCCTCCAATCTTGGGAACCTGTGGAATAAGGCGCATTGGTAGAGCTCAAGAAGCCATTCCTTTGTTACTGGCCAAGATTTTTTAGTTGCTCAGTAGAGATGTTTTGTCCAAGGCCTACTGCTTTTTCCTGTTGAAGTTTAGCAATACCAGATCCCAATTCGTCCAATGTTGAAAGGGCCTATGACCAGGGTCACCACTATACCTCTTGTGGTCGAGTTTGATCTTCTTGGTTTCTTGCTGCCTTGCCATTAAAAGCAGTTGGTGGGCAACTTGGTATGGGTGTGACGTTTGGCTGCTGTAAAGGTTCAGTTGGATCCCCTCAGAGCTTTCAGATGTAGACCATGGCTTTCTTGCTGTTATGGGTCATATCGGTGGGACTCAATTACATGTGAGGTTTTGATCTTTTCCTGGGAATCCTCCGAAACGTCCTCACCTTTAGCAGTTTTTTTCAGCTGAAAAGGGATCAGCTACCAGCTTCAAACATGGTGATCTACTCTGATATTCCTCTAGCACATTCTCCTTGGAAAGGCCTGGTATATATTCCGTCCTACAGCCTCTGGGTATGATCTCCGGTGCAGTCTTTGTTCACATAGTTGGGCAAATTTGTCATGTTATGGGGTTTATGGAGCAATCTTCTTCACGTTCTTATGCAGCATCAGTGAATCCCTTGCCAGTCTGCTTTCCTGTAGTTTAAAGCGGCGCTTAAAAGGCACTTTGTTTGGTCGTACTGCAGCGTTGACTTGTATACTCGATTGGTCTATGTTGAGTTTTAGTGGACAGGATCCAGAACACTCTGCTACCAGGTTAGAGATGTCTTTGCTAACAACAGCTAGATCAAGGGTTGTAACCATCCTCTTCCAACGGGCACTTTGAAAGGATGCGGCAGCTTAGAGTCATGAATGAGAACCGTAGATGTTGACTGTCTATCATTTCTTCGACAGCTTGTCCGTACTTTGTTGTTTTCATTGTAGCCCCATTGGGTACTATGGCTGTTTGAAGTCGCCAATGAAGAAGTGAGGTTTGCTGGAATTCCCAGGGTTTGATTTGCGAGTGCTCGAAGTCTACTGATGGAGGTTTGTAGACAGATTTAACTATGACAGAGCTAGCTCATGGTGAGGACTTCAATGTTATTATCATCAGACCATTGAGGTTGCTTCTACTTGTCGGGCCGTGTTCTCACAATATGGCACTCCGTATTGTCGATGTGGTCTCTAGTGGCAGGACCATTCCCGGTATGGTTTGGGCGTGGTTATTGATTCCTCTGTGGTTTCCTGCACACATAGGACATCGCAATGGAGATTTGTTACAAAATCAGCAATGATTGTACTTTTTGCACTGCAAAACCCTCCACATTCCAAATGAATCGGCTATAGTCCATGTAGACTTAGAAAAGGCCTGCGCTGAGGTCTAGTCCCATGATATGGGGATACTTAAGAAATGAGTTAATGGAAAACAGTGGTTGGAGTTGTAGAGATTGGTGCCGGGTCTGCTTCGCTTCTCAGTTTTAACTTTGCTCGGCAGGTTAACAGGGGAGACCACAGGAGACGTTCTCTACTCTCCCCCCAAAACCACCGTATTTAAGAAGGCGTTTGAGTTTGATGTGGGTGGTTTGAGGAGGAGACATCCAAAGAAGGCATGGAAGAGCAAGTGGAGGCGAAGAGTAGGAGGGTTGGGTTGAGAATGGAGGATGCATTGAATTGGCGGAGTGGAGGGAGGGAGTAAGGGCGATTTCTACTAGGTGAAGTGAATCCGGCCACACCCATTTTTCAGGGACAAACGGGATTTAAAACTTTTGATTTACTACTACTACTACTCTACTATTAACCATATAAACTTACAGCCTGAGTACAAGAGGAACAGAATGTAATCCCTGACTACATGCTGGGTTTCCTCCACTGCTTCATCAAAGATGTGACTATCACCAGAGCTCTTATCAAGAACTGAACCAGAAATATAAAACTTGACCAATATACAGAATTCGGAATTATGTTGGTATAATGTCTTTATGCACTGCAAATGTTGCATCCGTAAAGTTGGTTAAGCCCAATTCTCATGTGTTGCAAGTTCCATTTAAATCCGCAAAGTATATTGATACAGTGACCAATTTCTAGGGTTAACATTTTGGAATAAGTGACCCCAAATGACCCCTAGATGACCTTTGACCCTACATTTGTTGAGGTCATTGAGGTCACATGTGTTACTCTAAGTAAGGCTCATTATATTCCAAGTTCCATTGAAATCCATCAAAGTATGTGGATACATTACATGAATAAATCACTCTAGGGTCACCAATTTTACTACTACCACTACCACCACCCACCCACCCACCCACAAACAAACACATGCATGCACACACACATGCACATGCACACACACATGCACATACACACAAACGGTGCTCATTTCACGGTCCATTTCTACTCAAATTTATCACAAGTATGAGTACTGAGGCATGCATGTAATACTTGGATGCATTATCACATATTACTGCTTGTTCAATGCACTCAAATTCCTGGAGGAACAATCAGAAATGAGGCTCGGTGGGCTAATCATACTGAATTAATAGAGTATATTGTTTCATTCAATGAATGCAGGAAGTGCAATAGTTTCCATGTGATACATCTGTGTGCTGCCATGTATTAGGATAACTTTAAACATCTTTCCCTAAGTCAGTGGCTCTTGAAATGGTTCTTCAGGTGATACAGAGCCACTTCAGGTGATACAGAGCCACTTTAGGTGACAGAGCCACTTCAGGTGATACAGAGCCACTTTAGGTGACAGAGCCACTTCAGGTGATACAGAGCCACTTTAGGTGATACAGAGCCACTTCATGTGATACAGAGCCACTTCAAGTGATACAGAGCCACTTTAGGTGACAGAGCCGCTTTAGGTGACAGAGCCACTTCAGGTGATACAGAGCCACTTTAGGTGATACAGAGCCACTGACAAAAGACTTGGTATTTATGTTTGATGGGAATTCTGACAAATGGCAGCTATTGCACTTACAACCTTCCTGCATTCACATGGTTGTTTGTATCAGCCAATTTTATTGGTTATTTTTTAGGTTATTATGATGTAACTAGCCAATCAGAGACATGGTAAGAAAAGTGTAATGGTGCATTAAGAAATTTAGGTGGTCTATTTGATTGGTTACGCCAAAGTTACATCATGTTATATCATGTAACAAGCCAATCAGAGATACCGTAATAAAAGTAGATGAACTTTGGGAATGCCTTTATCCTATCCATGCCTGGAAAAGTGGGAAATTGGGAATGACATTCCTGTGAAATTTCAGTATTTGAGGGAAATTTTTGTCTTTTAAATAAAGAAAAATACATAAGATTTTAAGGGAAATATTGAAATCTTGGAGGAAAATGTTGCAATCTTGGAAGGAAATTTGGATTGTATTCCCGGGAAATTTGGCAATTTTTCCCACCTTGATCCTATCTTACCATGCTAAGGCTGCTATTGCATCTCCTCCTCTATATATCCACTCACAGCAACCAGGAACAAAATCTGTTTTCATCATGTTTATCATATCTGTAATTCAATTTAAATAAATAAAATACATGTACAAACAGTTGTCATTTAGGTAGAGAATGCAAGCTTTATTATGTATATATTTTTAATAGATACAGTGTACAGCATTGTATGTAACAAGATTTTATCATTTTTGTATGTGGCCTGGAAAAAGTAGAGTAATGCGCAACATTTGCTTCTTCTTTGGAATAAATACATTAAAAGTATCACAGTAAAACTTGCATTCCACTGACTTATAAGAAACAACAATCAAAAACACAATATAAATAGTATGTGCTGACAACGTCATCACTTAAAAAAATGGTTTTCAACTTGCACTATGAGACACCCATTTACTCTCACAAATTGTTAAAAGTTATCACCATATTTAGTTCTATATTTATAGAACATAAAATAATTATATAATAGTGAATGGCTTTGAGTATGAAAAAAAAACCCCCAAACGCCGAATGATATTGTCCCACGAGCTAGAAAAATATTCTACTGACTTCTTCGACTCGTACATTTTTCTAGCATGTGCAATATATTCAAGTATAATACACAAAAGCCCTTCAATATTATTTTTAAATATCAGGCTGACTTTAAACCACTTATTGATCAACATGATCAAACACCAGTCTACCAGTCTGACATAGTGTTTCATGAGGTCGCTCTCGATAAATGCCCAGATACGATACAATATTCAAAAGAATCATGTATTTGCATCCAGGGACTTTTACCCAAACTGTAACAATACAAAATTTCTTTGTACACTCGGAAGCCTTATATAAAAACATATCTATTATTTATAGTTCCTGGATTTTCAAATGTATGTTAATGTCAGTAATGAAATACCTCCTTTTTAAACTTTATCTCAATTTGATTCAGATGATTCACAATATACCCCGGAGCACTAGTCTTCTAAATTTTAATTGATCCTGAATTGTATTTGATGTTAATTCTTATCCAAAGCCTACGATATCAAATATCTTATAGACTTATCATCTGCAGCATACACAGGTAGGTGCCATCACTGCTCACAGCAATACTCATGATTTTACCTGGTAAAAACAAAGTAACCTTGGTGTGAAAATATTTAACTTGGACAAATACCCCATGTAACTATTGAGGAGTAAACAGGAAGTCACACGTTGGACCACTCACACATTGTGAAGCATTCATTCTGATATGAATGTGGCGCAAGAGTAGTTTCAAATCTTTTCAATACGTAATTAACATCAGTTTGTATCACACAGGCAGGTGTTGTTACACCAGTCTCCATAAGGTTTCAATGAGCCACAGTTTGCATATTTTGATCATATGGTAGACCCTATTTTGAGCTCTTTTGGGTTAATTTACCAAGCTTGCAGAAAGTAACTTCACTAATTTACTGAAGTTCCAGTTAACAAGGCCTGGTGACAAGTTAAAGGTAGGTGACCCGAGCATAACCTCCCACCCCCTCCCACACACACATATGCAACTTTATCCCCATCAAAATTGAGATTTGGGAATCAGGTGAAATTCATATTTTTTATCATTACTTCAGGACAGCGAATTGAGGTTTTATCCGTGACTACATACATGGGTTTGCCTCCACTACTTCCACCAAATATGTAAAATATCCAACAAGTCCTTGTGCAAAACTGATAGAGATAGAACAAAAATGTATCAAATGTGGTCAACCAGGCCACACTCATATCTCACATACACTTTCTATTGACCAATTTGGTGCACTTGATTGGTCACCCACATTTAATACCTCTAGCATAATACTTATAAGATGATTACATAGTGTCAATGCCCTGCTTGCCGCTTCAGTTGCACACCGTCTTGGTCCGCTCTTTCAGGATTGAGCTATTAAAGTCAAGTGGTGCTATCGCTTGGAACTACGTCATGAGTGGCACCACTCCAGAGTTTAATTCAAGTCAACTCAATGCGATTTGCCGCAATGGGCAAAGCGGCAACCCGAGTGGCAGGGAGATTGATTTATTGGCTTGACGCTTTGCCGCTTGGGTCACCGCTAGCGATTCTGACATGATTGCGTAGTGACGTAAATTTCATCATCTGAGTGGCAAAGCGGCAAGTGGCATAACACTATGTAATCACCTTAAAGTTAAAGAGACATGAGGAGATTTCCAGAAAGAAGCGCCCCCAATTTTTCTCGAACCCCCGGTTTTTTTACATATTTGGAATGCTTACCAATGTATTAGATCACACCTGAAGTGAATAAGCCGAATACGCCGTCTTTATGTAATAAGATGATGATTTAGTAGTTTCTGTCGTGCACGACAGAAAGTCAAAGCATGGTTTTCTATGGGGAATGGTTACGATATCAGGCAAGTTCAAAACAAGGTTTCGGTTTTCTTTAGCACCTGTTTGTCCAATAAACCTTCAAAACCTTCTCAGTAGGTGGTCTACAACTGATCCAATGAAATATGAGAGAAATTCATATCCTAAAAAAATCTCCTCCTGTCACTCTAAGTCTCACAAAAAGCACAGTGTGGTCTGAGGAGTTTCTTACTCACACCACAATCACCACATAAATAAACAAAAATTATTTGGTCTGTAATTAAGGTAGCCCCACACATAATGTTTTGTCCATCTACAAATTAGCTATCATTAAGGAATGGTGTGTGGATACTCAAAGAAAAACTATCCTCGAAGACTGAATTCTGAAGAAAAAGAATTCAGTTGGACTAAATACATGGACACTATATGAAGTGGGATGAGGCAGAAAATCACACAGTACACCTTTCATACGTAAGAATTGTTTGGTTTCATTACCAAGATGTGCCCTGAAATGCTTCACAAATTCAATACCCTTCCCCCCCCACATTCTTCTCCAAAATTTAATATGGCCATCGATACTGGCAGTGATAACAAATTCCGATCTGAGGAGATCATATATGAGAAAGAAAGATACCCTATTAGAAAAATGGTATCAACAAATAAGTGTTTATGAAAAAATTAATGAGTCTCAAGTATGTATGCGTCATTTAAGCGTTCAAATAAATCTATAAAAATGGACAGGTAGGGTTAAAGACAAAATATCTAATAGCGCTTTTTCATATTAAAGGGGGGAGGGCCGATTTTAAGGATATGAAGTTTAATATAAAAAAAAACCGGGTTAAAAAAAAAAAACACCATCTGTAAAGTTTCCCGCCACTATTTCAATCCGTTTGAGCGAGGAGCAAAAAAATTGATTTTGTAAGCCCCATAGAGTAAGTACTGTGTAAAATTAATATTGGTCGACCAAAATGGGGCACATTTCGCTCATAACTTCAAAAAGCGAAACATCTTGGTTCTCTAAGATTTCCAGGGTAAATGGAAAAATAGTAGCTTTCTTCTGACACTAAATGTTGACCACTCCCGTTAAAATCTTCTCGGGGGACAAGGCTCTTAGCGATCGGGCCAGGGACCTTTTAAGCAAGAGATCAATCAATTTGTGATTCGTCAATATTGTAGACCTTAAAATCGTTACCACAGTTTTGTAAGACTTTGTTTCCTTCTCAATTTGGTTAAAATATCACAAAAAAAAACATTACAATTTCTACATGGAAACAAACCAAGGTGGTAATTAAGCTGTGCCACTTAAAGGATGATCAGAGATTTCCCAAAGAGGGTGCACTGAATTTTCAAACAAATCATGTTTTTTTTACATTACATAATGCTTGTCATAGAGTAAGCACGCAAGCTAAAATAGAAAATCCCAACTTTGTTATAAAAATACGGACTGGGGAATTTTTGTTGTACACGGTCTACTATGGCATCTTATACTGTGCATAAAGGTTTCGCATGTGTGAAAACAAGAAAATCTGATTATCTCTAATTGGAATTAACCATTTTAGGTAAATCTCAGTCTGTGACTTATTTTCAGTTACTACATTATAACGAGGCCCATGATGCAGTACCATCATGGGAGGTAGGGAAAGCATAGTTGTGGGTCATAGGTCATGTAGTGTCATTACAGGTCAAACTGTACTATAGCCCATGGGGTCTTGGCCGTGGTTATCTTGAGCAGTTTTGGTGGCTATACAACTAACTTGGAAGATGTTTGATAGGTTGGGGTCAAAGGTCAGTAGAGATCATGGAGCGTTTCAACAGGGCATATGGGCCATAGAGGGCATTTGTGCATACCATAAGACTTCTGGACCGGTGGTTTCTTAATAGTATTTAATAGCGGTCCTTGGATTTGGCCATCACCTGTGTTTTGCGATCACCTGGATTGACTGACCCTCGGGTTTGCGGTTCAATTTGACCTTAAACGACCCTTGATGTCCTTGTCGTGACATTTAAAATATTTTCGTCTCAACATCTCCCCACCCACCAATTTTGTCGCCTGGATACTAAAGTTTTTTACCCATTTGACTCCTTTGACTTTGATGACCCTGATACCTTGTTGTGACCTTTAAGATTTTGTGCATCAACAATCACCCCCCCTCAAGTTTCATGTCCATACACCCACACCAATGTTTCCCCCATTTGACCTTTGACCTTGTAATGACCCCTATTCTCCACTAGCTGAGCATACCCACTAGAATAGTATACCTGGAATGTTTTCCGACCTAATTAGCGCCAGGGTGCTGGGCATATCCATACGTCAAGATGGTATGAAAGCACGGCCAATTTACCCAAGTAATGGCCCTACATGACTTTTGACCCCAAAATAACCCCTCGAAAAGCGTGGACCAACAAAGTGGTACGGTGAACTCTACCAACATACCAACCTCATATCCATACGTCAAAGCACGACCAAGTTCCCGATAACGACCCCTGGATGCCCTTTGAATCCAAAAATGTTCCCTTCGAAAACATGACCCAAACTTGACAGCGCAACTCTACCACCACACCAAAACTACATCCTACGTAAAACAGCACTGCCAATCACCCGAAAATACCCCTGAATGACCTTTACCCCAAATGCCCCTCGAAAACATGACCACAAACTCGTACTGCAAAACTACCACCATACCAAAACTCTTAACCATATATCAAAGCACAGCCAACTTACCCGATAACGCCCCTGGATGACCTTTGACCCCAACATGACCCCTCGAAAATGTGACCACAAACTTGGTACGGTGAAATTCTACCACCATACTTAAACTCATATCCATACGTAAAAGCCACGGCCAAGTTACCCAATAACGACCCCTGATGACCTTTTGCAAGAGCTGCAAACATTGAGATTTTGGATCAGGGAGATTTGATCTTGGAATCAGGGAGATTTTGATTAGAATCAGGGAGAGTTTTTTTTAAAAATTTTGTTTTAGTGAGCATTAAGGTAATACCTAGTGTCCTCAAGATGGATAAGCCAATTGATATTTTTTGGTGTCTAAGATCAATTGAAGAGCTCCACATTTAAGAATGTCACGGACTTAGGTCCATTGGATTTTTTTTTTTTTTAAGACTGACATGAAAGGTTGAAGTAAAGTCAACTTAAAAAGGTTCGTAACTTTAAACGGAGCCGACCTACTTAGTTATTAACTGGCATCATGAGATAAAGCGTCTTTAAAATAAAGCTTTCCAAAAAAAAGTGACAGTGCTCCGCCGTCTGACAACTCCCATTTAAGGAACTGTCACTAGGAATCAAGTCCATATGGAGATTTAAAAAAAAATTGAAAAATGAAAATGTCCAAGTAACAGTCAACTTTAAAGCTCATAACTTGAAAATGGAGCCATCTACAAACATATGACGCATCATGAGGATAGAGCTCTTTAAAAAAAGCTTTCCCCGAAAAAAATTGACAGGGCTCCGCCGTCTGACAGGGCCCCTCGTTTAGCGAACTGTCATTGGGGAACAAAGTCCACAACCAGGCAACTAAATAATATAACTTCACACTTTGCATTAATAAGCAATGATGGAGCAATCTTCAAAAAGGCAACAGCAAATCCACAGTTCGCATTATCTTGTAGGCCCGTCCCTTTGCACAACCACTGAGTTAATTTGTTAACACTTGACTTTGACACAGCATAGCCGATAGCAGTTAAATGGTTAACTATGAAAATATTGCTGTGCTGTCCATCCGAAAGTCTGAGAAAAAACTATTCAGAAATTGAAGCTGGGAGTTACCGTTTAGTTTCCTATCCGTTCCCACTCACGTTCTGTATTTCGTTCGTTCAAACGGTCATAACAAGTTAACGACTCCCGAATTTGGCGCTTCCATACGGAAATGCAAATTCTGCACCATAAATCGTTCGTACTCGGGTTACCCGGCTTGCATTCGTTGTTCATACATATCCATCTACAACCATAAATGTTTGTTTGTACTTACACTATGTTATGTTTTAATCCAAAATAAGCAGTTGAAATCCCAAAGATCCCCAAATCGACGAATCACTGTGGAAGCTCCATTTTACCTTTTTGTAGATCCGGGTAATAGAGATCCCTCTGTAATCGAAGCACCGCGTAAATTGGGCCGTGTTAATGCGTGTAGCAAACCTGGGGGGGGGGGCTACAAAAAGTATCGTCGACTGTTTTTTCGATCGTATTGTGTCAAAGCCTACCAATTTTGAAAGTTTCCGAAATAGAACATTTTCTATTGTCTAGGTCTTGCTCTTTTCATTAATCCATGGCTTGTAAAAAACGTGCAGAAATGGCTGAGATAGAAGCCCAGAAAGACGGCAAACCCCCAAAACAAAAATTGCAGTTTTTGGTTTTTCAATGGGCACTACAGTGTACTGGGACGTCCACGAACACGCGGACCACAATCAATAGTGCAAGGAGGCTTTCTTGCTCATCCAGTCGGAAACCTCTTAGGTAAAAGCAATACACGCGTATGGTTGCTTTGTACCACCAGTGACCATTTGAAAAAGCCAAAAACTGGCAACTTTTGGTGGTGGGGGTTTTGCGTCTTTCGGGCACTCTATCTCAGCCAGGTTTGCACGCTTTTTTAATATAGATTTTGCCATATGGGGTCCAGGTCACATAGGGCCCGAGAGGTAAAAAAGGGCACATGGGGTCACCATAAGTCATCTGCGCATCCAGTAAAATCCTGGACCAGTGGTTCCTTTAGTTTGTCATAGAGCTATTTTAGTTGCGAAGTGAATTTATTATATATATTGACAACATGGTGTCAAGGCCATACAGGGTCATTAGCTGCCACTCGAGTATACTCAATATGAGACTTGGTCCCGTGATTCTTTTGACTATACGAGTGAAGGTAATCGGCAAATGGACACTAACAGTTAAACATTCACACTCCAGGTTTCCACGGCAAATGCCTTCACACAATGCTCTGTATGCACAAGCTCGATAACAATCGTATTCGTATATGAGTCTCTTTTATCAGCGATACTTGCCGCGTGGTTAAACACATATAAGGATATCAGCGAGGTCATGGCGTACTGGTAGCAGAGAAAATTGTCGGTTTTAAAAAAATGTCGAATTAATTTTCGTAAATGTTTCAAGGCCACTTTTGAGGAATCTCCCGATCAAAATAGAGGATTACTCTGACAATTTCCTCCCTGACTCTTGTTGACAATTTTTAAGGATTTCCTAGTCAAAATGTAAGGAATTTTGACTAGGATATTTCCTAGTCAAAATGTAAGAATTTTCTTTCTGGTCAGATGGTTTCCAAAGATTTCCTCCGCTTAGAATTGATATGCCTACCGCCACTTATTTATCAGGTTTTCCGCTTTTCAACGAAGCGGGGATATTAAAAGGTCAAAGTCGAATGTTAGGAGGAGGCCAATCATTAGTGGAGCACCGTCGACACAAAAGTAATATCTTCTAAAACCCGGTCAAAAGTAAGGCAAGCGTGTTTGTCGTCTCCAACTTTCGCATAGAAATATTATCGCCGTGTAAAGGGGTATTAAAAATATTCCGAAGTATGTCCACTGCTGTCGCACGTGAATACCCTCTTTTGTTATCATATTTATATAGATGTAATATATTAAAGTGTCTTCACTTTCAAGGACCACTTATAAATCCAGAACCTGCATGCTTTCAACAGTTTCCAAGGTGCCTTAAAAAGGTCAACGTGGTGGAACATTGTTTAGAGGAACAGCCACGCAATGTCCCTTTCAGGTCGAAAACAGCCACCAGAACTTAATACTGACAACCAGATAAGGTTTCTTCTCAGGCGTACACCAAAAATATTTTCTCAAACACCTCCTACCTCCAAATATAACCAATATACAAACTAAAAATCCTACACTTTGCCGTCGAAACCACAAACCCAACTTTCTTTTCTTCATCCCTATACCTAAAAAACATTATGCAGTCAGTGTAAATAAATTCCATAATGGAAAAAAGGCTTGCCTTCACCAAAGACGATACCACGGGTGATACCAAATTTGCCTAAGGTACGGATTTTGAATTTTTTTGCAGTTTCTAAGTAGGCCAAATTGGGTCTCTCTACGTCTTATGCTGACTAATTCTTTGAGACTTGGTTGCAAAAATACCCCGAGTTTTAACATAACTCAAGTCTGATCTCAAGTAAAACAACTTCTTTTGTGTCATCTCTTTTGGTCGGGCAACCTTCATCCATGGAAAATTTGTTTACCCATAAATCTACTCAAGTCCAATGAAACTCGCACTTGTGTTTTGACCTCAGTCCCTGGTAACCCTTGGTAGATAGTAACATGATCACCATTTCATTTCAACCTGAAGAACCCCACTAGAACCGGTTAAGGTGCACACATAAACCATAGCATTCAGTAAGAAGACGACAAGCGCGGCATCAATGTTGTCCAAACCTTGACAAAAAGATATAAAAGTAACCCAAACTGACTACCGTCACTGAAATTTAAAAATCAAGAACCCAACACTAGATTCCCCATGTGTCCCTACTCCCACTTAGTCACTTTGTGTCAGAAAATTGCAAATAAAATGCTTGACTAGTAGAAAAAATAAGAGCCGACATTAAAACAAGCCGGCCGCTCTCGATAGCAAATAACAATCATCTCATGAATTGATGGTTAAAAAAATCAATTTTGAAATTCTTGGATCCGCCTTTTTAAATGATGATTATGTAGCTCAACATTCAAAAGCAGTGATGACTGCTGTTGTAAATGCCTCGAAAGAAGTATTTCTGAAAAGGAAGCCCCTTCAGCCTTCACGTTGAAGTTTTATATCAAACTAAGTGCATGAGCATTTGGTATTGAGAAAACAGCTCTGCATTAGTCTGAAAAAATGGCGAGCAATCGCAAACTCAATCAAATCTTTGCAGACTTTTGCATTGTGAAAGCTCTGTTATGTGATTGAATCAATCGCACTCAGAGTGAGTCAACATGTATGAATACTTCAAGTTATTATTATATGTTATAGAAATCTTTCAAATTTGAAATCCTTACTTTTCTAGTCCTGACTCTAAAGGGGGACTGTAAGAAACAGTCCCTAACGTTATAATAAAATTGAAACTTATACATAATTTGTGCACCAGTATCTATACTATCACTAGGTGTACAGAAAATGTAGGTTTATTCAATCTGTAGTCCTACAGTTAACAGCATTTTAGATTATAATATGAGCTTTTGAGGCAAAAATCTGCATGTTGACTGTAGTGGTGGTAAATAAATAAGCTTCAAATAAAGAAGTAGAAACTGTCTAATAAGAAAGGACATGGTCCTTCAGGCTTGAAGCCTTGAAATAAGGATTTCAATTCAAATCCAGCAGCAATTTTTTTGGTGTTTTTTTTTAACATTTATTTGTCCCCCC
>JAMKCH010033864.1:0-16186 GCA_023653785.1 Ophioderma brevispina | reverse complement strand
GGGTTTTCTGCTTAGTGCGGCTGCTATGATTATAGAGATGTTGGGCTAGGGAATTCGTTAAATGTGAAATTTGCAAAGGGTAGATCACGACATTCAAGTTTTATGCCCAAGGTGGATTGTGATTATATATTAGCAGTCGTTAAAATGTACTGGGGTGGAGTGTTTCTAGTATTTAGTTAAGTAAAGGTTGATTGTTTGCTCGGACTCTGTTACCAGAAAATTGCATTTCTTAAAACCCTCATTTGTGATGCTCTTTTATGAAAGTATTTTGTAAATATTGTTACATCTAAATTTGCTCAATTGCATCAATCTGAATGACAAGCTCTGGTGGAGAAGAAATTTTATGTCTTAAGAAATGTGTCAAGGCAAGAGTTTCAAGTTAATGGAGAGTCTGAGACAGAAAACTGTTTATCATTTTATATTTACATTGATATAGAAAGACAAAGAAAGACCAAAATTGGTGGGCAGAAATACTCCACTTACTAAGGGTAGCAGCCATGTTATTGCAATTCAGGAAGTTATCATTGCATCCGAGTGAAAGTAAACTTCAAGATCTTTGTCTCAGTTTTTGGCAGTTAGTCGAAGGTCCAGCAACTGTTTATAGCAAAAATGGTAATCCTTTGTGTCGAAGTATTTCCTTTACTTCTAATTCCTCCACTGTTAGCCTATCCAAAATGTGATTAAGTTAAGCATACAGCAAAACCTACAAAAAATACTTCAGTAAAATTTGTGGATACATTTTACAATGATATTTTGGCTAAGCTCAATTCACAGATGCATTTACCATCTTCGGTAGATAAAATTCATTTATGTGGTTTAACCCTTGAGGTTACCAGCTATTTTTTGTGTTAACTGCTTTAAGGTAGGAAGACACATGGGATCACTTTGTCCATGTTGTCTGTTGTTGATGTATGTTGTTGTGAAAAAAGGTTAACATTTGCCTTAATATCTGCTACTTCGATGGTGGGAATTAACCCTAACACACTAAGTCACAAAAGCTCACAGCATGAGTGAGAAAAAAGGGAAAAATGCACAAGTCCAGAATGTAGCGATTACGTAATCAAACCAAGACTTATATGGGCACAAAATCGCTGGCCGGCCAGCGACACCGCAGTACTAGCGTGCTATACTGGGTCATGGGACTGTGGCCCGAAGGGCCTCCTGGGTTCGAAGTTCCCACCCAAATGGTGCGGACTTTTCTTGTTCCCCGCATTCCCTCACTCCTTCAATCCTCCCAATGTGGGGTTAGGGTTTAATTAAACCGAACGCATCACAGGGTAAGTGGGATACCCCATTTGTTGATGAGGTCAAAAGGTCACATACAGGTTAAAGTTCAATACCAAGGTCAAAGTCATGTAAGGCCAAGTTGTTAGATAGGCTGGAAAAGGAAACTTGGACCTCATTTGAAAAGTTGACATTCAATATGTGGATCTGGGTTTCCTACCGGAAATTATTTTTACCGAATGACTATCCCACAATGCACCAACGAGTACGAGTAGATATGCATCAACTCCATTGCACGCTCGTGAGGTGTGCGGCCTCTTTAAACTACGTGCACATTTTGTGGCCGCAAAAATACAGCGGGACAATCAGAATACTCGTTACTGGTTAAAAAAGTATGTACAAGCAACCGGTTTTCGCACAGTTAGACAGAAAAAGACCGTTATGACACAAAAAACACCACAGAATATTAGGAGCCTATTCTATTTTAATTACTCGTAATCGTGGTGATGGTGGGAGAGGATTTCTGGTTAAAAAAATGATTTCCGGTAGGAAACCAGGATCCACGATTGGAACCAAACTTGAGTTCATAGGTGCAACTGGGATCCTTCATTTGTTGACGAGGGTCAAAGGTCACATACCAGGTCCAAAGGTCATGTAAGGCTAAGTTGTAGATAGGTGAAAACTGTAAAAGTGACCTCATTTGAAAAGTTGACATTCATTGAACCAAACTTGGTTCATGGGGTTTAGGAGGTCAAAAGGTCACATATCAAGGGTCATTCACAAACCGTGATGGAAGGCGACACAAGCGGGGTCCGAGGAACGAGTTTGTATTTTACATTATTTGGTTTTCAATACATGTCCTCATGTGAATGGCAGGAAGGCCGCGTTAAGGCGATAGCTGTCATTGGTAGTACATCTGTATGTTGCCATGTATTCGGATTTAACCAATTATTTTTCCTTAAGTCATTGGCTCAGGAAATTGTTCATAGGTTCATTGGGGGTTGCCGGAAGAATCATTCAAGAGCCAATGACCAAAAAATTGCATAGGCCAATAGAATGGTTTGATGGAAAGTTCTTACAAATGGCAGCTATGCCCTATCACATTCTTGCACTTGCCATGACACAATATAGCTTTTATGTGATGTGATCAAACTTAATGAGCTGCTTGTCATAAACATAATTCAAGATAGGCCTCATCCCAGAACCACAGAGTTTAACAAAGTTTGTCAAAATTTTGGCTTATGAAGAAAGGTACTATTTTTCTGTGAAATCTTAAGGAAAGAAAGGATGTATGGGCTTACACAATCACATTTTTTAGCTCTCACAACCAAACAGATGAGAATTCTTCACAAAAGCTTACATATGGGGTTTGGGACTCCAGTCATCCATATCAAGATGAAAACCTTTATATTAATTAAATAGGGCATACCCTAATGTCCCCCTTTTGTCCTGAGGGAAATGCATGTGAATGAGGTGATTCCACCACTTATATTAACTCATATTAGAAGTACAAAAACTGTTTATTCCCCATTAGAATGTCACAAAAACTTAATTATTGCAGAACTAAAAGGTGGCAACGACAGATTTCACATATCAGGTATCCCATAAAAAAATCAAAAGTGACTGAGTTTTGCCCTGGTGTAAAAGCTTTCCATAAAAAATATCCCCATCTGAAAGGATTAAGCTGAGAAATGTTTCTTTGGTACAAAAAAAATGTGAAAATTTCTAATTTCGATAGGAGTAAATACGAAATTCAGCCATTGTTTTACATTGAAATATATGCAATTCAAAATCGCCTTTTTTTACTCTCTTTTAAACATTTCTGTAGCGAAATACAAGGTAGAAACGAAAGAATCTATTGATTGAGTTCTAATCTATATGAAAGATATATGACAACATCATGATTTGGTTGCCTCAAATCTCTTGTTGCACATTTTAATTTTGTGGAAGGGAAAAAACAAAATCCTTATCCCTCTTCAGATGGCACTGAAATTCGCACATTGACCTGGGACTCAGAGGGGGTTTGAGTCAATCCCACAATCACCAGTTTTGGGAATTTAACCTCAATAGGGTCATGTGATCACATAAAAATCCTATTTTAACATAAAAACCCTGATTTAAGGAATTTGCCCACAAAGCGGTTAGTATTAGGAATTTTTTGATTGAGTATGAAATGTCTTGTGGTTCTTGAACTTTTTTGGAACACTTCTTTTTATCCCTAAGTATGGGACATGTGTTTAGACAGTACGTTAGGCCACATTGCTATGCATCATGGGATTGATTCAAAAACACCCTGACCTGGACTCCAAGTTGAGGAATTCCCATTAAAAAGGGCAGTTTACTTCAATTCTTGTAAACTTAGATGTAAATGTAGCCAAAATTAATTAGCTTCAATTCCTATTGCTTTCAGTAGGCCTATGAGCTATAAAAAATCCACATTTATTTTAGAAAAAAATCCATCATAGATGGTGGCAAATTTCTGGAATAAAGCTTAATGAACACAGTTGAAGAGGCAGCGTTTCTGGATAACTACCCACTCAGGCTTATAATTATAGACCATCCACTTGTGTATGATATAAGTTTAATTCCAACTGGCTGCAAAGTGTTTTAAACAAGCAGACCGTTTTGGGTTTCATTAAAAAGAACACTTAGTCCCTGTTTACTACCAGCTTAGTCAATCAAAGACTATACCGTGGATTAAAATAATTTAGCAATGCCTTGCATGTGAGTCTGACGATTATTAAAAAGATATTACTGCATTGTGAACTGAATTAATAAATTGCCGGAGGTCAAATAAAAAAATAGACACTGGCACATGATATGCTTGCTAATCTCAGGGAATATCAACACTGTAACTTATATAACATAAGCTAAAAAAAATTGTTTGATTGGCGTAACCCGACCGACCCTCTTTTTACCGCCGAACCAAATATTATTTTTTTGTGGCAAAAAAAAAAAGTTTTAAAAAACCACGTAATAACCAAATATTTTCTCTGTGAGGGGTTTCCATTCATGTTTTACTGATATATGGTCATGAAAACGCTGAAATGCGAAAACAGGAATTTAATGATGTCATACTTCGGTACTCTAAAGATTGCGGACATTCAAAATAACAAATAAAAAGATGTGTTACAGAAAAAAGGAAAAGGCCATTTGTTTTGTATGTGTGTATAATTTGGGGTTTGGTATGTGAAACATAAAAAAAAAAAAAAATCAGACCTCCGACCCTATTTTTTCTATGTTACGCCAATCAAACAATTTTTTTAGGCCTAATGTATGTTCACTTTGCACTGCCACAGATAGATATGAAGCTCCCCTCCCCTCCGACCTATGAAAGGGATAGGAGTAAGCTCAAAAAAGTTGTTAGTGGGAGGGAAGAGTTAAAATCAATGTCAAAATGAGGGGTGTCAGAAGTAGTGTCAGAGTAATTTGAAGTGTTATTTTTGCCAATCTAAAGGTGGTTAGATGAAGAATGTTGTTGCACCTACTGGTGTTGCGGAGGAAATAGCCAGTTCTTGAAAGATAAATCAAATGAGATGTCTTAAATTAGGAGGCTTTGGAAAGATAAGGAGGCTTAGAAATTTTTAGAACCTTTGGGAGACACTCTTAGCGCCCGAAACAAATTAAAGGTGCAACAAGAGATTTTGGGGCACCCATATATTGTGCCAGCCCCAATAGATTTCTTACCTTGTCTTTGGTTACAGAAATGCCTTGAAAGTGAAAACAAAAGGCGATTTTCATTTGCTTAATTTCAATATAAAACATAGGCTGAATTTAGTATTTGCTCCTATACGAAATTAGAAATTTCACAATTTTTGTACCAAAGAAATATTTTTCAGCTTAATCCTTTCACATGGGGACATTTTTTTTTATAAAAAGCTTTACATTGGTACAAAAATCAGAATTTTCATATTTTTTAGGGAAACCTGTTATGTGAAATTTCTTGTTGCACCTTTAAGGAATTTTTGAGTGACTGCATTAGATGTGCTTCCCTCAAATAGAGCAGTGATCTTCTTAACCTCTTACACATCAGAGCCAGACTTTCTTAATTGAACTACAACACAAGCCTTGAAAAAAATCCTTTCTGATTCTTCTCAAGTGTCAAAAGCTTAAAAAGGACAACCATACCCCATGCTTTCACCACCCCTCTTTGTTATTGAATCTCACTCCAGCGACTATTTCTACCTTTTCTAAAATTCATTAGCGGCAAAACTCGCAGGGTCATGACGACGGCCGTCCATTCAGTCATCAGCCAGCCAGTCATTAGCATGCCCATGACAGGAACAGGACCTTTTGCGGGGATAGGAAAACGGACAAAGATTATGAACACGAATTTATGGAATGACCTATTTAAAGCTGACAAGTCCTCTTGGCGTGTCAATGTCTCCTTCATAATTTTCCAAAAGGATTGGAAGGTCACACCTGGGGGATGTGTAGGCAAAATTTGACCTGTTTGTCACAAAATCCTTGGGCCATTTTGTTAAATGCAAGATTTTTTATTTTTTTGGTTATTGCCCTAGGTGGTTTCTATTGGTTGGTTATTTATTTAGCCGTGAAGGGTACATTGAGTTTTGTTTGATTAAAGTTCAAGTAATGGCATGCCTGTCTGTTTGATTAATTTGGTTTGTTAGAGTCAAGGGTGAACAATATGGACGTCTTGTTATATGTTGTTTATAGGGTGGTCAGTATAAGATGGAACTTTATTACTTTGTCACTTAAATTCTTTTTGAATCATCCACGGGTGACAGTTCATATTCTTTTTAAAATGAGCTCCAGTTGCCATGCGATGTTTACCTAAAGCTGATTGTGATCTTGACCTTCGGATTATTAACTCTGGAAAGGCTTGTGCCCCAATTGTAGTGAACAGACTATAGTTATGGTGATGTGATGTGGATGTGATTTGAGAGCCATATGATTCTTGTGATGTCATGTGGTGTTGCATGGGATTCATGACATGATGGTCCATGTGATAGGCATGTGTACTTTCAAAGCTCAGGTTCATCTAACAGTGAAAAGGCTGTGTATTGGGATGTCTTAAAACTATAGGATAAACAAAATCAGTGTACTATGATGGTGGCTGTTTGTGCGGAGTAATCGTTTCACATGATTACCCTTTCAATCCATGATGGGTAATTTCTTTGCAATAATGAAAAGATGGGAAAAGGATAAGAGTAAGGACAAGATGAAATCATTAAAATATGCACATTTGGGTACTGGTATGAGGTTACATTTAAATATATTTATAATGCACACATGCACGCATGCAGGTACGCAAATGTGAAAATGATATCACGTTGATACAGTGCGTACGCGTCAAAACAATACGCATACGCACTGCTCAGGCACTTACAACAGCGCCAGAGTAACAATGGATGAGTGATTTATTTAAAAAGCTAGGTAGTTTGTTGGATAAAATTACCATAATTTTAGGACTATCTTGTGCTAACAGCTGTTTATTGAATAAAAAGTGTTTTAAAGGAATGAGAATAAAGGTATTGTTTTCAGTCTCTACTGGTGTCTATCGTTTCATATCACATGGGCAACCACTTATTTGGCATTAAAACAAATTGGCTGCGCCTTGTTCGGTTCAAAATAATGCTTTTGGCCTTGTGATATGACACGATAGACATACGGCAGAGGCTAAAAAAACGCTAACTTATATTCTCTAAATACAATTCAATGGCATCTTGATTTCAGTAGAGTTTGGATAACCCTCCCTGGATCATATTGTGGTCCCCGCCAAATTTAAGTTGGCAAAGGGGGGACTATAGAAATGCCTGCGTCCTGTGTGGTGCGTGTGTGTGTGCGTGCGTCCCACGCAATATCTCTGGATCTAAGCAGTGTGGATGTCCATCTGAGCATAATAGATGCATCTCAAGTAGGCATTTGGCTGGGAGGAAAGTGGGTCATGTGGACATAGGTCAAAGGTCAAATATTGGTCAAAAATAGGGTCAAAAGATTTGGTATAAAATGGATTATTGTTTATAAGCCTTGTAAACACGATATTTTTGGATTCAAAGCAAGTATGGGTGTCCATCTTCGCACATAGATGTCACTCAAGTTGGCGGTGGAGGAGTTCGAAGGTGGGTCATGTGGCATGTGTCAAAGGTGAGATATGGTCAAAAATAGGTCAAATTGGTCAAAAAATAGGATCTATGTGTTATAAGCGTTGTAAACACGATATCATTTGATCTAAGCAAGTATGGGTGTCAATCTTAGCACCATAGATGTCACCCAAGTAGACGGGGGATGAGTGCGGAGGTGGGGAATGTGGCATGGTCCCAAAGGTCAAATGTCAAAAAAGGGGGAATTAAATGCTATAAGGCATTGGCAATGGTGGCAGGATGATGAAAACTTGGGGGTGTGGTCAACTTTCAGTGCCGAAAAATTGAGGTCATCAAGGGTCATGCGGGGGGTCATTCAAGGCGTCAAATGGAAATTAAAGTGCTCTAGCCCTTGTCAATTGTGGTAGGATGATGATTCTTGGTGGGTGTGGTCACAATTCGGTGCCGAAAAATTGAAGTCCTTTCAAGGTCATGTGGGTATTCAAGGTCAAATCAATACAGTATGTGGTAGGATGATGACAACTGGGGGGTGTGGTCAACATTCAGTGCCTAAAATTTTGATGGTCATTTCACGGATGTGGGTCATCCAAGGTCCCAATCCATAACATGGTAGTTATGTCATGAAAACTGATGGGTGGAGTACGCATTCATTCCGAAAATTTTGAAGGTCATTTTAAGGTCATGGGGTTATTCAAGGTCAACTAACTCAACAAGTGGTAGGCCATGAAACTTTGTGGATGTGGTCAAACATTTCTAAACCGGCAAATGTGAAGGTCATTTCAAGTTCAAGTAGGGTCATCTGAAGGCAAATAACTACAAATAGTTGTCTGGTCAATGTAGTCAACATTTGATGCCGTCAAATGCAAGGTATGGCAGCAGTATTCAGTGGGGTGAGGAACCACTGATTTCAATCACAATTCTCCCTGTGATCTTAAAATATATTTCCATCCATTTTTACTACCGCGACGGGGCGGGGGACCTTTGTGGGGTCCGAGAACCGCCTTGTAAAATTTTTGAAAGTGACCTAAGCCGAGAAGACTAGCCTACTGGCATTTCAAATTGGACATTGGCCAGAGACATATACAGGGTAAATATAAGTGGTGTACATCCCACCAATGATATCGGATTGCATGTGATGGGGATATGAGGTGCATGTAATGTGCAAAGTGGTAACCGTGTGATCATCATGTGTAGCATGCATATATTCTTTCAAAAGGTCATAGTCCTTTTCTTAAGTAAACAGAATATAGTTTAATTCATATGTCCATTTAATTTGAGTAATGTAGCAATTAATATCTGTGGGTGTTTGAGTTGTAATTGGCCCCATTTCATGGACGTTTTGAGAACAAATAGGTATTTCAATTGTATTCATGGTGCAGCAACACGATATATTTGTCAATTAGATGTGTGGGTGAGAGGAAAAACAGGATAAAAAACAGACACGTGTCATTTTTTCCCAGTTGGTCATATTTTTTTTAGTTAAACTCTTGAAGATCCATCGCATATTTATCCTCATCCCAGAACACCTGATTTTACTGGAAGTGGTCAAGATTTGGTGATGTTCTGATGGAAAGATAATATTTTCTCATTACCATGCAAAATTTTAGGGCTTAAAGGATGTTTGGTTAGATGTTATGAACAAAAAAAGTGCCCCACTTTGTCCACAAACAATATTAATTTTACAATGTGTTCACGGGTTACAAAATTGTTAGCTATGCATAAAAACAGATGAAGTTCGGGGTGAAATTTTATAGTATGGGTCGCAAGGTCATTTGATCAAGATAAAATGTTATATAATTCAATGCAGAACCAATGGTAGAAGGAGTGCAAGGTCCGCTTAAATGTTCACAGAGGCGAATCTATTTCCTTTGTGAAGAGCAGAAATAGTTAAGTTGAATCAGAAATCCCGCGATATGGTAACCCCTGCCCAAGTGTGAATATCTGGTTAGTTTGGTGGCGCAAATCAGTGACGTGTGCCTCTAAATTTCCGGATGCGTATGGTTGAGATGCTTAGGTTTTGTTTCAAATAGTTGCAATACTGTGTAACGATGAGCTTTTTCCAAAAACACTATTGATTTCCAATTGAAACTAGGTGGTCTATTGGGTAGGTAGGTAGGTTGGTACGCTGATACCAGAATAAGAGGCCAGGTTGACCTGCTTCGCATTAGTTTGATTGCTGTCTCCCCAACATTCTGTTCATTGTAAATAGGAAAGTAGGAAACTTATAAGGTGTATGTGATTCTTTTAAAGATTCTCACCTTGTTAAAAACAAAAACTGTGCATTCCTTTAAATAGGCCTATGGGCTAAATGAACTTTCCCCCAAATGAATGATATTAGATGAAACAGTGTGACCCACATCTTGTGACATGGACCACCATTGCTGTGTCATCACCGAAAACACAAAGTCATTGTAAACCCCTCTGCACCCTTCAGGCAACCTGAGGTTGCTCAAGAGTTCAAAATGTTTCAGTTTTTTCAAAATTATGTATGTTCATTGTAATGTGGGATTTGAAATCAGTATGAAAAATGCATTCAAATGGTCCAAACAAGCCTAGTCTTAGGTCAGTAGTTTTTGAGATGGCTTCTTAAAGGATATAAGATTTCCTCTTATAGATTGGCCATCACCCGAAAACCCAATCTGTAAAGTTCCGCGCCGATATTTTCAATCCGTTTTCTGTGAGAGCTAAAAACGTGATTTGTAGTCCCATGAGTACTGTGAAAAATTAATGTTGGTCGACCCAATGGGGGCCACATTTTGCATCAAACTTCAAAACCAAAATATCCTTTTGCTCTAAGATTGCACAGGGTGAAATGAGAAAAATAGTAGTTGATTCTGTACCAAAATGTTGGACATTCTGAGAGATGTTGGACCACCAACTTTTGTGACTAAAAAAACAATCTGGCGCTTATGGGGATTGAGGCGATTAGCGATTCGCGGACATGGACCTTTAAATGACATTACCCGTGGTCATGTATTCATAAAAATGTTGACTCCAACTAGGGAGTGTTGTACTATTTCTAAGAGAGACTCACTAACCCTGTCATAATCAAGAATCATGTTCTAGAGATCCTTTTGTGCGTCCACCGCCTATCCTCCGACTTTACAAACAACAACAACAACAAATTAAAATTTATGTAATCTGAACCATTGACTAAGTGCACAAGGTGTGTGTGTAGTCTTCGTTTAACTTCGAGAAAATTGGTAATTTGAGTATTTTCTCTCTGGAAAGACAACAGTGTGGACTATGATTGATATAAACATTTGCCTCAAAATGCAACCAGCAGAATCCAATGTAATTTTTGAAAATACCATTTCGCAAGGATATGGCAATGAAACAATAAATACAAATAAAGGTGCTAGGATCACAAAATGAACCTTTATGCGACTGGTGTATCATTCACATATAAAAGAAAAGAAAGAAACACCTAAAGTGATAGGAAGTTGAGTTCTTTTTTTATGAACATCTCACAATTCTTGGTATATTTTCCCATCTTAAGAGACTTCAAACCTCCTTAAAGCAACACTCCACAAAAAAGCTTAAGTGTTCAAAGAATTTTGGGGTTCACCTGACCAAATGTGCTGCCGGCCTGACATTCATTCCAAAACCCCAAGTCGGTCAATGTCTCCTGGAAATCCAACTGCCTGGCTTGCAAAAGCAAATTTATTTAGGTCTAGAAATGCAATTGATAGGGTCTGCACTTGAACAGTTAGGTTAGGGGGACACACACGTACGCATTAGGAGAAAGACTACACCCCAAAACGTACACGCCTGATATGAAGACTCCATATTTTCACGGGATTGAAGGGTTGTGCTGTTTTAATGTGATTTGCCTAGGCGAAAAATTTGGGCTTGTTGTCCTTTTTAGTAGCCCATCGATTTGTATTCAATTTCTGCACTAGCGGCGTCATCTCTTGTCTGGTCATACATCTTCTAGCGAGGTAATTTTAGAACTTGTAAAAGGCCAAGCAATCTTACGGAAAACGAGGAGAAAACATTAAAATCTCACATAGTTTCGCAAGCCAGATCCCCGGGAGTAGATCTGCTCGCACATTATGTTTAAAATGGACTACTGTTAAATTAAATAAAGAACACAGCGTATGTACATTACTTTTAATCGGGCATCAAGATAGCAATCATTTGTATCACTTCGGGTTTCTACAAGGTTTTCAACAGACATTGAGTATTTTGGTTTAGAATTCAATTAAAGAAAGGATTACATGGTAGCGCCTAATATTCATCTTATATTAAATTGGAGAGTGTTTAGAACTTTGCATGTACACTTCCTCTCTAACCGATTTTCCCCTCTTCGACCGGCTGGCAGAAGTGGCTTGAACGACAGCCACAACACCAGTAGCCATCCTCATACCCTTCCCAATTATCTAAGGGTAACCATGTTTCATGCTGGAGCTTATCCTACCCCCCCCCCTCTCTCTTCTCTCTCTCTTTCAAAACCCGGCTCTCTTTCAAAGTGTTAGAGCACTCCCCTCAGTACAATTTGCTGTGACTGTTACTCCTATCCCACATTGAGTCTGTGTACCTTCCAATAAAAAAAAAAACAACAATGCCTTATACAATGTCTTGCCCAGGCAGACACTTAACACTTGCTCTGACTGCAGAGATTTTAACCCATGACCTGCTCTTCGAGCTCTAAGGAACAGACTACCAAGTCCATTGGTATTAGTTTTTCCCAAAAGTAGAGTGTCTTTTTTTCGGATCAGCAGCCATCTTTGAGGCTCCAACAATACATTGCACCTGAACATGAAGAATATGGTCCAGTGCAAAGCAGATTCATGAATATCCAGATCACTTCCATCCAATGGGGTCCAACGATTACACAACCTCTTTGTGGAAATGATGTTCAAATGAATTCTATTACCTCTGCTGCCCAATATTGAAATGCAGAACTCTGATTGGTCAGTTTCTTAACTGCCCATTATTCTGCAATACTGGGTCGCCATGCATTTTCTTATTAAATGAAGCTTGTTTTAGGTATAGAATAGAAATAAGGGTTTGCAGTGGTCATTTATGGGCTCATAAAGTATCCTCGGCCAGAAAAACCTTCAAATAATGGCTTCGCCGGCGCTCGCCCATTATTTAGTTATTGCTGACCTCGACACATTATTCGCCCTAAATGACACTGCAAACCCGTTATTCTAAATCCCGACACCCTATTGTCTGTTTAGGGTCCTTTCAAATTGTATCAAAGCGATCGCAGGTTTATCCGCTCGCTTACTCTAGATCAATATAGGATGGTCAGGAATGTAAATCCAATTCGTTAAAGTCACAAAACCAAATGGTAAGAGTCTGTGGGCTGAAGGTTTAGGGTTCCTAGCAGCCTGCCTTAGAAATTACAATCCCAAATCGGGAGCAAGTCATGTCCTACTCCCCCTGACTGTTCTTTGCCTCTGCAAAGGGTTACTTTAGCCTCTTATGTTCCTATATAATCATTTTAACCTTCTCAGCTGTTTTCAGGTCACGCAACCCACAAGTAGCTAGCAGACCCCCCTTGTCTTCCTCTCTCCCTTCGATTTGCGTCCTTTCTGGTACTTCTTGGCCCATCTATAATCGCCGTCATAATTTCTGACCCCCAAATGGCACGCATGCGTCCTTTTGACTTGCTTATTGGATTCCCTATTTCTTTTTTTTTTTTTGTTTTTTTTTTTTTATTTTTTATTTTTTTTTTTTGTCAAGCGTTCGTCACACACTTCCGGGTTTACGCGCGTATAGCCAAGAATTTTGGTTCAGAATTACTGACGAAGAGTATTATTCATGTTCTGTGATGCTTTAAAGCAATAAATTAGCACTTTTTTTGAAGGGCGCCCCCAATTTTCAAAAATATGGAATTTTTACACGGTTTGCATTGGTAACTGGCTATACACTAGACCTGTGAATGGTTGCTCGAAAATGTCTGTGTCCAAAACGAAGGGATTTTGTACAGAATAATTATTATCGGGATTCCCGATATAATTCACGGCTGCTGGAAACGGCCTTACCAATTAAATATCCGTAAAGAGCCATTTACGTGTCTACGCCTCATCCCTTATTGTTTTTATTAGTTTCGGGCCGTCAATTTATTGTTTATATTTCTCGAGGTGGCACTATTCATCATGGACGGACATAACGTAGCATTTTCTAGCTCTGCCGTTAAGTCCAATCTGGGATCCCATTCTAATACAAAATCCTTAATTTTGTATAAATTGCAATTTTTTAGCATTCTCGTTCGCAGGTTTAATTTTCCTAGACAATTCCCAACGTAACTGTGCAAAATATCAAATTTTGAAATGGGGGCGCTCTTCAAAAATGTGCCATATGGCTTAAAGGTGGGGGTTCCGATTTATTTTCATGTTTCTCTACTTGATATGAAGCTTGCAGCTGCAACACTTCCATCAGTATCGTGGGAAACAAACTTGCAAGTTGTTTGATAATAGAAGTGATAATGCACATTTCAAGCCCTATTCCTACTGTTTCTAATAACCTAAACATCAGTTTTTTGTGTCCTCCTGCCTTAAGCGGAAGACACATAGGGATCACTTGTTGTCCACGTTGTTGTCTTGTTGTTGTTGATGTCTGTTGTCGTCTGAAAAACGGTTAACTTTGCCTGTAATATCCACATACTTTGATTTAAATCAACTGAGTCTAGGTCAGCATGGGATCCCTCAACTTGTTGATGATGTCAAAGGTCACAGACAAGGTCAAGGTCATGTGAGGTCAAGTTTTGTAAGATAGGCTAGAAAATGCAAATTGACCTCATTTGAAAAAAGTTGAAGTTCAATTGGGACCGAACGGGATCCAAGGGTGTCCCCATGGGATCCCTCATTTGTTGATGAGGTCAAGGTCAATACCAAGTCAAGTTCATGTGAGTCCAGTTGTAAGATAGGCTGAAAATGAAAATTGACCTCATTTGAAAAGTTAAGTTCAATTGGAACAACGTGAATCACAGGTGCACCATGGGATCCCTCATTTGTTGATCATGTCAAAGGTCAAATACCACGGTCACAAAGGTCACATACCAATGTCAAAGTCCTGCTAGTCATTGTAAGATAGATGAAATGTAAAATTGACCTCATTTGCAAAGTTGAAGTGAAATTGGGACCAAACGTGAATCAAAGGTGCACCATGGGACCCGCATTTTTTGATGAGGTCAAAAGTCACTACCAAGTCAAAGGTCCATGCTAGGTCACAATTTTGTAAGATAGGAATTAACATGTAAATTGACCTCATTTGAAATTGAAGTTCAATTGCAACCAACTTGTTATGGAGTTTTCTCTGCAAACCCTCATTTGTTTATGAGGTCCAAGGCACATATCAGGTCAAAGGTCATGCTAGGCCTATCATTCACTAACCACGACGGCAGGCGACACAAGCGGTCCGAGGACTGATGTATTTTTTTGTTTATATCTTTGCAAAGAAGTGGATTTGGAAGCTGAAATTTCAAGACAATAATGAGAAAAATATGGCCTTTCATCTGATATCAAAATTTATAGTACTTCCGGGTAAATCAGGGGGTCCCAGAGGCGATCAGAACAAGCACCTTTAAGAAATTCAAATGGCACAACTTCTGGCACTGTTGTAACAAGAAAATCAAGTCATGGTACAGTGAGTCAGAAACTTATATGAAGATGGTCTTTCAAGGACACACTGTACCTGCCTTAAAATTATGTTATAGCTGGAGTATAGTATGACATATATTGGGTTGAAATGAAATTTAACTCGGGTAAACATCATCTCGTTGGTTCATATTCTTGGTACGTGTTTATAGTTAAATATGTTAAATCCTGGCAAATAGAAGAGGCAGTTTTAAAGATGCACTGCATGATTTTGTCGCTCAATTTTATTGATTTTACTCAAAAAGACTCTTCCCGCATAGCCTAGTCTTGTGTGAATCGTAATTTGAATTTGAGCAGCAATTGTGTGTTTTACGTAGACACTAAGACTGCAGTTAAATTATTCAGTAATTGAAACATAAACTGTGCTTACTCTCAAATGATCAAGAAACATAATGGCTGGTATTCTGAAAGGGAGTCTAACTTTAGACCCAGGTTTAAACCAGGGTTAGTCCAACATGAGTGGACATTTCCCCCTTTCAAATTACTGTGAAAGTTTAATGTAACAGGTGAGAAAATTCCTCATGGATGGGCCGGAATGGCACATCCACAAGGAATTTTCTCACCCATTTCAGCACATTTTTGAGTATGTTGGAAGGAAAAAAGGTCCACTCATGTAGGACTAACCCTAGTTTAAACCGGGGTCTAAAGTTAGACTCCCTTTCAGAATACCAGCCAATATCAATTAGAGAATATGATACACTCAAATCAGAACAAGCCTTTGAGTGTTAATACAAAAATTGTATATTTCAGAGTATCCCCCCTCAAAAAAGTAGTTTTATTCAAAGGTCACTAGGCAATCCAATTTGAGGAAAATTTGTGGAAGCTATCTGTCTGATTGACATCAATAGGTATTGTCAAATTTAGCACGAGGTCAGCTTTCATAAAATGCAAATGATTTAAATTCTGATAACTTAAAGACAAGTATCCTTAAATGTGACAGAACCCATTTGCACAAGTGAAGGCTTTATTTTTTGTTTATTTTCATTTTAAAGTCAAAAGTGCTTGTTCCAATTTATGTCTATTGTGTTCTCTACCTGATATGAGAGCCTGGCACCTACACATACTCCGCTTCAAGTACTGTGGGAAACAAACTTGCATTTTTTTATGGTAAACGCAATAGTGCATATTGCAAAGCCCTATTCAATACTGTTCTAATATTGATGGTTAACCATTAAAACGCCTGTTTTTTGTTTATATCTTGGGAATGAAATGAATTCAAGGGCTCAAATTTCAGGACAATGAGAAAAATACGGCCTTTCATCTGATATCAAAATCGATACTACTTCC
>JAMKCH010033863.1:0-16284 GCA_023653785.1 Ophioderma brevispina | reverse complement strand
TTACCTTTTATCTTGTTAAGTTGTGTTTTTTACCACTGTACTAGAACTTCCGTTTTCCTAAGTTCATTATAAAATTTGAATTGTGATATAATGCTAACTTCATTTGACCCAACATCTGTGAAAGATTTGGTTTCAAAATCAATTTTGTAATTGCTGTTATTAAAGTTTTCCCTTTGAAGCTCAAAATTAATAGCCAGATGGATGATGTGCATGCGTTTACCCAAAATGTTTCCTCAGAATTGCATATCTTTACGTATGTGCATGTGTAGGCCTTTTTATGTAATATAGGCATATAGCCCCCATCACCCAAAAGACAAATTAATTAATACAAATCTTGACTGCTATATGCCGGGCATGGTTGAAACTATAGCCCAAGGTGATTCTCGAAACCATACCTATGAAATGCCCCGAGGCTTAAAGCCCGAGGGGCATAGTAATGGTTTCGAATCACCTAGGGCCGATATTTTCAACCATGCTCCGAAAAAAAGCAGTCCATATTTGTTTTATTACCAAATATAGGTTTTTGTCATCCTGATTGGTTAAAAGAACATTCTAAGCCCGGATGCTAACACAGGCCTATATCATGTTTATGCCATTCATGGCGTGCATGCCATGGTTTAACAACTTTGTGTAACTTAGGGTGCAATACTTGTGAAGAATTAGCACTCAACCTTTCTTGTGTTGAGGAGTGATGTTGAGTCCCAAAACGGATCGCCGTAATCGACCCCCTTTTCTTGCCATTTTTTTGTCCGCAAGATGCGAACAATTTTCCTTGCAGCTCCGAATGCCGACCGAATACATGGCCCAAAATGGCCGTCATCGTTGTCAAATTAATAATCCTCGAATATCTTCTCGGTGTATTTTACCTGCTGTTTTGGTATTAGCCCTTGAGCTGCATCTCTGATTCTTTCAGATCTTCATCTACAAGCTCAAACCATGAATAATGATGATGTTGCTTCAGCCATTTCCTTGCTATTGTTGTATCAGACTTACACTACAGCAAGTACAGTAAACAAAATGAGATGGTCTGCTTCTATTCATCTCTACACAGCTTCAATATTACACTCATAATACGGAGAAAGTTTCATACGACATCTTTTACGCTGGGAGAGGTTGTCCCATGCCTAGTTTATTATGGGAAGATGCCCGCTCTCCCATGGCAAGTTCATTTTTGGTTCAATTCTTGAAGCTAATTGAATTTATGCTCTACTTTTAACCAATCAATGACTGGATCTATATATTAGGTATATAATACCTAATATCCTGAGGTAACACATGTTTATGACCACTGCACCTTTTTCAACGCTGTCTTGGATTTAGCATGAGTTTTAAAAGTACGCTTCTTTGGCAGTGGTAGGCAATTGCCTTTGTTCCTTGAGCCAGTGCTGTTAGAGGTGACAAGGATTATATGTATTGCAAGTATATAAATGGTTTCAGGTATTTCAAGACACAGAGAGTGGAGCCACGCTAGAGACTGAAAGAGCAATATAGACAAAGACAGACATATATTGAGATAGAGTTAGAGACAAGCGACAGAGATAGTTTGTATATGTGCACATGCTCGTGCTCTTTGGCAATCTCGCCCAGAATTCAACTTTTCCTTTTGAGGACCGAACATGCCTTCCAAACTCTCCTAAATGTAAAACGACGCGCGTGACAATTTTCATTGCTCCCCCAACACGCGTAAAACCTCTTTCCATCCCCCTCCACACGCCCTTGCGTTTTTTTTCACTTACCCTCCCCGTACTTTCCCCTGTTCCACTCAAAAAGCGTGAAAATCATCCAAAAAGAGTGGATTCTCACTCGTTTGAGTTAAATAAGGACAAAACCTTGTGAGGAGTGAAACGAAAGGCCAACACGAAAAACAAGTGGAAATCACTCTTTTGGAGTTGATTCTTCACTTCTTGGAGTGGAAATTTGCCTCTCTTTTTTTAAGTACAAAACAATCATTGTGGAGTGGTTTATCAAGAGTGGCACTCTTTTGGGGAGTGAAATTTTTAATCGTTCACATTTAGAGAGAAAGCCTTTGTAAAGATCTTCACACTCAGAATTTGAAACATCCTTAGAGGGATAGCTTTTAAGTGTTTGTATATGTGTGTATTGAGAGGGAGAGAGAGAGAGAGGATATTTAGGTACAAGGGGTTTGTGCGTGCATGCATGCATGTGTGAGAGTGTGGGCAATTCACGAGTGTGCGTTGGGTGGTAGTTTTGTTTATTATAGAAGTATGCCAACCAAATTGAAAATTAACCTGTAGGGTGAGATCAGTTACCATTCAAGTGTGAAGAAGTTCTCACTGCCTAGTAACTTACACATCAAACCGTGTTGTGGCGCTTACAGTAGTAACATTATAAGCAAAATTGCATGGGGGATCCCCCAAGTTGATTAGGAGTGCATTACAATTTATTATCCGATATTAAAATAAATTAGTCCACGTTCACGTAGCCCTCTTCCTGACTAATTGAACAATCAAACTTGGGGCCATTGTGGTAAGGGGAAATATGTACCCAAACCAGGGGCCCAACCTTGATTTAAGTAAATGGCATACATAAAAGGTATAGGCCGACCAACTGACCCTCATGGTTTGGCTACAATCTGGTGTGAAAACCAATCTGGCAGTGCAGAGTGGGCAAAGCCCCCAGTCTAGGGAGACAGTAAAAGTAGTTTCTGATCGCAAATAAATGGGATCCAAAAAGGCGGACTAATGGCATGATTTTGCATCTTGTTTTTTTCATCATCATTGTTTCCCCATTTTGTGAGACGGGAACTACGCCCCACCCCCCTGACCACCACATGTGTTTGAGCTTTTTTCTATAGAGTACTCTGCATTTCACTGAATGTTTTTAGACTGGCCGATGTACAGCGACGAAAAAGGACTAGAATGGGTCATGTTCTGTAGCATGCGCTTACAGTAAATGCTATTTTTCTGATTTTTGCAGAGGGTCGGTCTAGCTCTCTGCATGTCCCGGCTTATATCAGAAATCGTGTCAAAACTTGTGTCACTACTGCTTGAAATGCTCTCAAATATAAAGATAATTTGAAAGGGGTCAAACAACTGTGGCTTATAGTACTTTCAAGCTGCCAGGGTTAGAAATTGTGGAAGATGCGAAGAATCTGTTTAGATTCTCGCAACCAAAATTAGAGATCTTAGATTCTCCTCCATTTAATGTGTGTATAAACTTAACAAGGGGTTTCTACTTGGATTCGCAAAAATTTGTTCAGGAGATTCGATTTGGATTCTCACCTAAAATTCTTAACCCCTGTGGAATGTTTCCAAAATATAACAGACTTAAAGTTAAAGTACTGTGCCAAAAAACAAATTAAAACGGCAGGACAGTATTTCCTGGAACAAACTGCTGTCGAACAAATCGCCAAATTTTCCATTCAGGATTCTCTGCTTTAAAAGTGTCAAATTTGCACCAAAACTTGTCCACAACATGACAATTTGTAACAGAAGACTAAAAATCAGACCAATTTGTGGCACTGACAAGAAAGAGTAACTGAGTGTAATGAGATAATCATGATTGATCTAATGTAAATATATTCTTAACGCGTGTCCATTTTTCATTCTCTCCCATAGTTATTGTAACACTACTGATACGCACGTAGAGCCTATACGATTTGTTTTTTGATAAATTAAAATAGGCCTTAAAAGTTAATGCTGGTTGGGAATATCCAAGCTATAGACCTATACATACATTGGCACACCTATTACTGCACACCCAATATGGGAGAGATGAAAGTGGATGCTTTCTTCAACCACGCCCGTTAGGGAGGGGGTGCGGTTCAACTCCTTAAATCCACCAAAAGGCCAAAAGGTCAACTTTTTGCTTAATTTGTTGATGAAAAAGGTTCCAAATTTGTAGAGAAATTTGACAAAAAAGCCCATTTTTTAGGAATGAGCTGTTCACAATAGGAGAACGAAGGGGAGGTGGTGATCCAATTAATCAGCTTGTGGTTCAGTTGAGGCGAAGCGCAGATTAGGGAAAAATAAAGCCCGGTTTCAAGGAAAAAAAAATTTGCCCCCAATTGGAGGTAGCCTCCAAAATGGGCCGATTTTGCCATCAAAAATTTCGCGGGGCAATTTCTTCCAAGGGAGTACTCTTTAGTGACTGCTCCCACTCAAATCAGCTAGTGGTTGCCCGCGCGAAGCTGGGGGGCACAGCTAGTTTGAATTAACAATACAAATGAAATGTTCCAGTAGTTGCATAGATCCCTTTCCCCTCCTATAGAGAACACCTACTCAAATATACAACCACACTCAGGACCACAAAAGAGAGCAATGAATGAAATCAAGCACTAATAGCTGAACAATTTACACGATGACTATGGACACACACTAATTTCGTCACAGACCTTACTTACTTATGGTCTATGAGTGACAGACTTGTATGGTGGTGAATTTGGAGAGCAAATTTTGGGAGAAAAATGTTATTTGGAGACAATTTTGTGCATATTTCTCCTCATATACCTTGGGTTGAAACTGAAGTGGTTGAGTAAAAAAAAATATTGAAGGCAGGTTTTTAGTAATAGAAGCACATAAAGAACAATGATCATTCACTTTTAAAGTCAAGGGCTTCTAGCATTAAATAGTTTTTATGTTTGAGCATAGCCGGCCTGAGCGTGACTTCTATTACTAACCTTTACTTGTGCCTATTCAAATACTGTAAGTTTTAATTTTTCAACCTTTGCCAATTTTAATAAGTTTTACTTGCTTTTAAAAATCAATAATTTGAGCGTCTTATGTAGCTCTACATTAAAAGGAAACTATATGGGGAATTTTATTCACGGACGCTGCTTGAAGCATGAAACAGTGGGTAAAATAAAATAATGGAAAATAAATGTAATGCGAAAAATTCCAAATTTTTACAGGTTGAAGCTGGCATCTTGGCAGAAATGATTCATGTACATTGAGTAATTACTACATGCACATGCATGAAGCAAAGTCTAAGGTAATGCTTAGTTATGATGTATAAATATATAGTATTTATGCTAGGAAAAAAATACCATGCTGAATAACAAACATTGAAATATTATAATTCAAAGAGGGCACATGTTTCCAGTGGATCAGGTTCGGCCCCCCCGCACGCCGAAGGTTGTGGGTTCGAGCCCCGCTGTGGGGTCAATGTGTTGACGTCCTTGAGCAATGCGCTTACCTCAATTCACTCCTCTCTACCCAGGTGTATAAAATGGGGGTTTACGGCATTTGTAATGCGGAGGTAAACCGACCTCGATGTAGATGAGGTTGTGGGCGATCCCACTACAGCCAAACATTATATGTGGAGTCTGGCCAAATCAACGGAAGAGAGATGGGCACTCCGTTCCGTCCACAGGGCAGTCCCCTGACCCCCGTTTTACTCTAAAGTGTAAAGAATGAAAACATTCAAATCACTCCAAAAGAGTGAAAATTCAATCCAAAGAGTTGAATTTCACGTCAGTAAGGGAGTTGCATACAGGTCCCATGGCATCTGGATTGAGCATCCAATCCACACGCCAAAGGTTGTGGAGTTCAAGCCCGGTTGCAGCTAATGGTTATGTCATGTGGTGAAGTGTATCAGCGCTCGGCTCATAAGCATAGGTTGTGGGTTCGAGCCCCGCTTGTCGCCAATTGTCTTGTCAATTGGGCAAGGCACTTTACCCGCTTGCCTCTCTCCACCCAGGAGTATAAATGGGTACCGGCATATGCTGGAATGCAAAAACAGACTCACTGTGCTGGAGGAGTGGCAAACCCACACAGCAAATCATTATAGGAGGGAGGTCTGGCCCAACACAAAGGACAGAGAGATGAGCACTCAGCCTGCGGGCGCATCCATTTGCATTATTTTGAGTATGGAACGATACCTCGCTTACTCTCTCCACCCAGGGGTAGAAATGTGTCCCGGCTTATGCTGGGTTGGTAACAGACTTGTTGTGCAGGAGTGGTAACCCCCCACAGCAAAATTACATGGAGTCTGTCCACCAAAACGCCAATGAAAGGAAGATAGGCATTCCGCACACGAGCTTGATCGGCACAAGACTGCTCCGGCGCGGATCCAGGGAGGGGGTGGAGGCGCGCGGGCGCGAGGCTCCGCGGTAATTCTGCAAATTCTTGATTGCAAAATCAGCCCATTTTGAGCTATTTTGGACCCGTTACAGCCTTGCAGCCCCGGTAATTTTGACGTTTCAATCCTGGTCCGCCCCGCTTTACCTATACTTATAGGAAAATGGAGAAAATTGTTATAAGAATTTTTTATAGTTAATCAGTGTAAACGGCAGAGAACAGCAAAGAAAACCACAAATAACAATAAAAGATATACATTAATACCATGTCAACAACACAGCCATAACTGCTTTCCCTGCTTGCCCCCCGAGAGGCCTATCCTACTGTATATTCTGCGTACCTATCTATTAAACCCACACCGACACTCCAATCCAAAGTGACTGTAAACCTGGTTACTACTTGACTCACCAAGATAACACAGCTGGTAGAATATAGAATATCTACAGGGTGAGTAAAAAAACAACCGTGACCCTGATGTGTCAGCCATTTTAATTTGTAAATAATATTCTAACATATGTGGTATCTGCGGGAAGCTTATTTCTTATCTTAATTTGCTGAAAAGATCTTTCCAATCGGGTAAGTATAGGCCGAACTACCATCTTTCGACTCAAGAATCTGCAGTGAATAAATAGCCGGCATTTTCTTCTGGACACTGATTTCTTCGCTGAACGCTTGTTCCTTTCAATGTGGGGAATCTGTGGACAGAGCAGAAAACCAACTACTTGATTCAATAACGACTGTAGCTCGGTTATACCTAACCAATGTGAATGATCTTTGCAGCACATTAAAGATAATGAAACCTAAAGCTTTCAGATGATACAAATATGTTAGATATATGGTACTTGAAAATTCAAGAATGGCGGACACAATAGGGTCAAGTTTTTTATTGACTCACTCTGTATTATATACTTACAGTATTTTTGAATGGTGTGTAAACTTACCATGTTGACCTAATAATCGCCTCGCCCTACAAAGCATCCACTTAAAGGAAAAACAAGGAGATTTTCTGAGGAATATCATTTTATTTTTATCATTGTTATTAGAATGTCTAAAAGGAAGTTTCTATGCTTCTGAACAAACAAGTAGAAAGGGAAACCCCAAAACTAAGTTTTGAACTTAGCTTGGCCTCCTAATCGTCCTATAGAAGAAAGATTTCTGTCATGCATGAAAGTAAATTAAATAATAGTCTCTTATTTACATACAAAGAGAAGTTTTGGGGTTGTGACTTAAAAAGGTACTATAGTTGATTGACTAATTTATCAGAAAATCGAAAAAAAAAAAATCATAAAATTCAGGGGTTTTGCGATTTGTCACAGCACAGGTAGCCTGAACCATACTCTGCCAAATGATAAGACAAAAGCAAACCGAAATATAGGACAAAATTAGCTATTTTGGTTATTACTGTCCATACGGCCACTTATACAACCCGTAATTGAATGGAGAATCAAATCTTTGAATACCCTCGCGATTTCTTTACTTGTCTCTGTTCTGTGTTTTTCTTATGTTCTGTCAATTTTTCAGATGAAAAGATTGATTATGCAATTTACAGACCGTTCATTAACTGTTTAGCGTATTCTGAAAAGAAAATCAATATTTTGACCTTTTCAGGTGGATCAATGCTACAAAATAGGGTGCATATTTCTGACAATGACGTCATCTCTTAACAAAATTTGTAATGAAAGTTGCCATCTTTCCTATTTATTTCGAATAAAATATTTGGTTAGTGTTAGTGTATCGGTGTATTTTGCAGTAAAATTTAAGGGAGGCCTCCAGAACAGCTGGAAAGGATTCTATGGGAAGAAGCCCGATTTTAGAGGAGGAGGAAAGGGAAATGACTTGTAGTTCTCCCAGAAAAAACTTGCATGGAAAGGATGGCATCAGCAACCAAGTCAACTGGCTTAACTGGAATCGAACACAGGTGCATTGGTTGTAAAAAGAAGAAAGTGACTTCACTGCGACACCAATCCCACCCCCCCTCTCTTACGTACTGTACTACTGTTTTGCTTTTGTCGCTTTGTGATGAATCCAAAAATCAGCCACCTCAAAACATTGTCCATGAGGAAAATCTCAGAACGGGAATTAGACACTTACTAAAAGTGAATATCCTGTGGAAGTGGAATACATTTCAGTATTCAAATGCAATTCATTTCATCTCATTTGCTTTGTAAGCAAGAGATGTACCCCATTGACCACCCGACACCTCAAAACTGCATTTGTGCCTCTTTTCAGGTAAAATTGGTACCCAAAGTCAGTCTATGACCAACACAAAACACCCACAAATATTACTTCACTGCCTGCCACCTATGTCAAAGACAAGTTATGTAAATATAAGAGGGTATATTTGCTTATTCATGCATATGTTGGTGTGATCATCTGCAGTGCTGGAATATATAAATTCAAGCACACCATTCTGGATGACACAGCGAACTAAAATATTACATGGTAAAAGATCAAGGACAATTTTTCAAATTTAAAAAACAATTCTTATTACCTCTGCTGCCCATTATTGGAAAATGCTAGCATTCTGACTGGTCGTGTTACTGCCCTATTCTGCCATAATGGGTCGCCAATGCATTTCTTATTATAAGGAAGCTGTGTTATGGTATAATAGCATAGAAATAAAGGGTTGGCAGTGTCATGTATGGGCTCATTTAATGTATCCTCGCCAGAAAAACTCAAAATAATGGGCTCGGTGCGCCTCGCCCATTATTTTATTTAGTTTCTTCTCTCGGACACATATTCGCCCATAATGACACTGGAAAACCCTTTATTTCTTAAGTAATGCAGTTGCCATAAATAATCTAACAGTCAAACTGCAATTAAATGATATCTCAAGTGAATGTTGACATTTAGCTTTGCTTACTATTGATTGGTTATAAAAACCTTTTGTCTTCTGTTGGGCACTATTTTACAGGGCGATCAGATAACGGATTAAAGACTGTTGTAATAGAAAAGACCTTTCACCGTTTTTGTTTTACTGGGCATTTCTCTCCGACACAAATCCTTCTTAGGAAGGACTTGTGCCAAAGAAACACACCGATTCACGCCAATAGTGGTTCTTCGGTTCTTCATCAGTGTGCATGCAGTAGATAAAATAGCGACAATTCCTACCCACGGGCTTCTCAACTCCCCCCACGACGACCCCCCCCCGTTGTCTCTACGCCCCCGGGCATTCGACCGTGTCGGACCACGGATTATCCCCCTCCTCTCCCCCTCCAGTCTCCGTGAAACAGACAGACCCTATAAGGACCGGTACTGGCAAAAGATTAAAACATGAACTATGAGAAGGTTTTTGCGTGTTGCATACCGCCATTGAAAGTAGAAACAGCTGAAGCGAATTTGACTTGTGTTAGGCAGAGCCCAGTGATGGCCCAAGGCGCCATTGTTACTTGCGACTTCCGCGGCGCGCGTCGTTCAAATCATCGCAGTCTTTCATTCAGAAGTGAATAAACATCCATGATATTCATGATGATGAAACAATGTAGCAATTCTTTTATTGCTTTACATCTACTTAGGTGGTACATCCCGTTAAAGAATAGAAAAAACTATAGCGTAACTCAAGACGGATTGATAAATAACGTGACGGGATGGCCTACAGTGCATGTAAAAAAACACCTCAAGGGAAAGAATGCGTGGGAAGTTTACAGGGTTGGTGAAGTATTGTGACACAGCCGGGTATGTCGAAAGCATGGATAGCAGCTAAGTGCAGTCGAGCAGAGCATGTCACCCATACGGACGTATGTGGATTCATAGAAACCGCTGAGATAGCGGAAAAGCCGGGTCCATAGCGGGTCAGCAAAAGCCGTTTTGCCGTGTCGGGCAGTAGAATAGAAACACGCTCTTAGAATCAACAACACTTGGTGCATAGCAGCAAAAATGACACAGGTATTTCAGGCAACAAGGCTCTTCTCTGAATTAATGCTTGACGGTTGTTGGTTTGAAGCAATGATGTGTGTGTTTTTGATGTGAAGCCAACAGTTAAGCAGATTCTGGGTTAAATATCTGACGAATGCATAACAAAATGTTAACAGGAATGACATAACATGACCATCTCACAGGAACACCCATATTTTGAAGGTGCCATCCACATACACTGAATATTGACCCAGGTGCCTCTCTATCCAGCAAAATTGACTTGGTCACTGAGTAGTATTTCCCGAATGCTTGTGTTAGTAGAAATCGCCCTCTTTCTGCTATTTGACCACTACGTACCAGGGAAATAACTCAAGGTAAAAGAAGGATGCTCAATACAAAAATGCTTAATTGCACATGATAATAAATCAACCACATGACAGTTGAACGTAATGTTCACTTACAAACAAACTTTCTTGAGTGCAAACTTGTTCTGAACAAACAAAAAACAAAACTCATTTTATAAGTCAGGTTTACTCTTAAGACAAAAATTACTTTCAGTACAATAATAGCCTATTTAAGCCGACATAATGATACTTGCAATTTTACATTGTCTTCACTTTCATCCAAACACTTACCATTAAACTGCTATTGCAGTACACAATTATGCCAGTTCCAGTTACCAGCTTTACAGAGGACCAACAGTTCTTATTCTCATCCATACAATTTACTAACCTTATTCATGATAGACTAGAAGACATCCTACCCCCACTAAAGACATTCATTGGTACAGTGTTTTCAACTGCATTCATTAAAATCCAACCCAATGGCTAATCTAGACATGAAATCAAATCTGGTTTATGTAAGTGTTGCTATTAAAATTTCATCTGGAAAAGTCGCAACTAAACTCCGCCTATAGCAACAGATCACGAAACATTTGACAGGAGTTTTACACAAGCCACATCGCTACCAACATGTTGTGGCGAAGTAACTGAAGTGTATAATACGCCATATGGGCAATGTAGCAACGGAAGGAGGAATTATAACCAAGTAACTGTTATCTTGGTTGGAGGGGAAAACATGTGCAAAATAAGAAAATGAGGAATCTTGATTTTCATACCATTTCATACTGATCATTTATCGCTACGATTTAGGTCAGCCCAATTGGGCGTGTGAGCTGTAATCATAGCAACCCCGCCGACCATTCAGAGCAAAACAGAATAGAATAACTGTGTGCATGTCTTCAGCCCAATTGGGCTTGTGAGCTTTTAACCTTGGCAACCCTGCAGACGGTCAGAGGCAAAAAAACAGAACAGTGTGTGCATGCATGTCTTCAGCCCAAGGGGGCTTGTTAGCTGTAACATTGGCAACCCCTCCTGCCGGACGGCAGAGTCAAAAACAGAAACAGTAGTGTTGCAGTTCTGTTCGCTCTCATTGCAATCTTGACGTTTCTACAAAATTAGCCAAAGCCAAAGGGTGTCAAAAGGGACCTTGCTCACAGTTCCTATTCTGTAATGTCGTCAAGATTGCAATATTTTCACTACAGTTTTCCAATCTACAAATAACTAAGTTTCTGTTCTCCCTCTCTCTTGATTGAAAATTTTATGTACCCCCTCTCCACTCACAATTTGGTATTACCCGTAAAATCTCATTCTCCCAGGGCTTTACAAAACCACGTTTTTAGCTCTACATCAAACAGGACCAAAATATCAAAAAATGTTTAAACTACTTAGTTCTCACGGTTAGACAAGGATGAAATATTATTAATCATTTCCAGGAGAGGGCGGTTGCACTCAGTGTTGAAAAAACCCCTCATGGCAGATTCGAACTGTCAACCTCTGTATTACTAGCATCATCGGCGGCGCAGCGCTCGTACCAATATTTAAGCTAACAAGCCAGGGTTGGTAGAAGGAAATGCCAATATATCATCTATGTTGGTAGGTCCGAAAAGGTGTCCAACGTTTTCCTAGCCGATAGCATCATAACGGGTTATTTGACAATACGATTGTATTTACTTTGAAATTTTAAAGGCCGCGACATCAGAGATTTCCTGAGGAGGGCGCCCTCATTTCCAAAAAAATTGTTGTTTTTTGCATGTACATTAATATTGTATATACTCATCACTGTGTGAAATGCCTAAGGATAATCGAATGCCTTCATATAAAAAATCACAACTTTGTTATATAAATTCCGGATCCGGAATTTTTGTGTTATACACAGTGAAGTATCTATGCAATGACAATGTCTCAAGGCAAACTATTTGGTCATATGCAAGACATCTGTAAACACTGCCATTTAACTGTTCTCAGTTATGTTCAGTAAGCGTCGTATACAACCTGCGTCCCTCCTCCCATTACAGTTTATACACGGCAAGTATAACACCATAGCTATTGCTGTTTGTAATTTCTATTCATGCTCCTACCAGAGTGTTGCAATTAGTTATTGCTTTTTAATCGTTATAGACATTATTAGGTGGGTTGAACACATTTATGTTATGATAACTGAAGCGTTTTGACGCTGCGGGTTGATGGGTGTTCGTTGTTTTTCGATACATGCATGGCAGGCCGAGTGAAGTTCTATTGCCGAGGAGTGGCAAGTTGATTTTTTGCCCCGCCCCTTCATCATTTTTTTATTTTTTTCCTACTTTTCTTATTTCCCTCTGACCTTTTTCCCTGTGTGTGTTGTGCCGATGTTTCTTTGTACTTCTTCTTTCCCCACCGGTGACCTCGTATCACCTATTTGGACTCCCCCTTCATTGATGCATGTGTCTTGCGCCTTTCCAGTCCCTTTTTCACTTTCCGCGTGTGTCGGGCGCTTACGGAACTTCTTTTTTCTTCCTGTCTTTTTTTCCCCTCCTCATTTCGCATTCTACCTTTCCCTAGTGTGAAGGGGTTGAAGTATGTGGTGTGCATTATGTGCTGTGTTTGATACCTCAAAGATTAATTTAACTTCAATTTGTTTTTTTTTTTTTTTTAATATTGTTTAATTTACCTTGCCTTGCTCCCTGCTGGTCAGGATAAGCAAGTTGTCTGAGGTTTTAATACTATGCGAATAATGTTCCTTTATACTGTCGTGTATTATGTTTTCGTCGTATGTTCTAAGAAACGCCGCCGGTTTGAAAATAAAAATGGGACGTTTTTTCAATACTACCACTAAATTGTTTACTTGCATCAAATACGACAAATCCGATTAATCTCAAAATTCGGAATACTGCCATGTATTTTAGGTTACCTCTCTTTACGTCTGGTTGGCGATCTTCATTATTGACAATAAAAATTAATAATATTTTGAAATCTCTGAGTCAGGACGGTAACTACTTTAGTTCTCTGGTACGACAAGGATGGAATTCATTTATTAATCTCGCCCTGGACCGCGTCGTGGCCCAGCACAATTCCTTTCGCACCTAGTGTCAACAACAACTCTTCCAAAAAACGTGCCTTACCGTTTTTGGGTCGAACTTGTTTCACCGACTGTAGCAACCTGTATTTCTAGCACGGTGCTCTTACCAAAGTAAGCAACAAGCCATGGGGGGTAGAGGAGCGATTTGGAGCGATATTATTTAAGCGTGTTAGGTTGAAAGGTCGCTCGTGCCCAGTGATAGCATCTGAAACGGCTATTTGATTTATATTAAAATTTTAACTTTGTTCATGGGAGAAAGGGATAATTTTATGACTCTCCCTGGAGATCGCCAAGAAAAACATGCACTTGGCCGAACTTGAACCGGCAACCTCTGTATTTCTAGCACAGCGCTCATTACCAATTAAGCACAAAGCCCATGAGTTGGTAGAGAGCGATAGATATTATCTATGGTGTTTGGTCCGAAAGGTGTCCATCGCTTTCTCTAGCAATCACCATGGAAATGCAAAATAGCTTGACAATAGATGATACAAGACTTTGCTAACAGCGACAATTTGAATGCAAAAGTAAGGACATTCCCCCTTTACCGCTGACAAGTAGTGATCTAACACATAAAAAACCTTCTTCAGAAGAGGTTACTGAATTTACCCATACCCGTTGGGTTAAAAAGGTGAGTCGGTCTGTTTCTAGTGGGCTGGATAATGGATCGATCATGTCGGACCCAGTAAGCATTCTCCACTATAAACATGCTCTTACATATGTTTGGCGCATCTAAATATTAATAACATTTGTGAGCATTTCACGTTTTTCTTAAACATATCAAACCAAACTCCAAGCACTTGAATTGTTGTCACAGTCCTTTTTCCGGCATTTATATTATATTTCAAAGTTTCTTTTAAAGGGACACAATGGCTCTTGAAAAAATATTCAACAAAATTAAATAACCCTTACTTGAAGCACTCACTTCCACAAATTTGAAAAAAATTGGATGTTTTACATTCGGTAAAACATAAAAAGATTCATGAGTTTGTGAAGTTTCCTGCCAGGAAAATCAAGGTGTTTGATAACCCTACCAGAATTTACACTGTCCTAGCATGTTACAAAATTCCCAAAAGCATCAGACCGGTATTCAACAATTCATACTTCAGGCTTGTAGTACGATCTGACAATGAAAGGTGAAATAGCCTGGATTACCACATATACAATAGCAATGGTAAATATGACAACTAAATGGTTGGCTCAGCAAATCTCCCCCTCTTTCACCAATGAGGTCCCGGGTTTCGCTCCCCGGCAGGGTCTCGTTCTCGATGGCGTTATGTGAATTTGGTTTCTCGATCCAACTCATTCCCTCAGTTTCTCCGGGTACTCCGGTTCCTCCTGCTCGAAATCGAGCTTTTTGGCATAATCTGTTCTGTATGATGGTTTCTGCCGATGGCTGAGTGCCTTTCATGGCTGCCGCACAGCGCCTGAGCACGTTTGCCGTGGATATGTTGCTCATTAAATACACTTATTATATTCTTTAAAATATAATTTACTTTTCCCTTTTTTGGGGGAAAAAAATGTTAAACACCCAAATTGTTTTCTTTTTTCAAATTTGTGAAGTGCTTTCAGTAAGGGTTCATTTCATTATGTCTGAATATTTGTCATGCCCATTGTATCCCTTTGAAGACAACATTCCACATTTCACAACTGAGTTGTTTGCTGAATATTAACAGTATTAATTGGCCTGTATCTTCCTGAATCACTTTGTCATCTACAAGATTCTTTAGCCAATACACAAACTCTTCCACCCACTCTACTTATAGCTATCCCGGATAAAAACAGGTATAGACTTTGGGACTAATCCTACCCTATCACAGAACATCTTAAGGGTGGGCGATGGATTGACAAGTGTGCCTTTTCTTTTTATTATGTTTTAGCTGGATAAATTGGGAGATATAGGATGCTCCACACTCAGTTCCTCTATCCTTTAGCATAAATTTAGCAATTTTTTATCTGTAGTTTTTTTGGTAAGCTTAGGGCATTGATGTGCAATCAGACCAGTGAAACTTATAATCTTTACATGTACAGAGGCTCTCTGAAGCCTCTTAAAATAAGAGTTTTTCCCAGATTCACAGGCCAGCCATGTCAATGCAGCCACAGCTCCCAAATAACTAACTGGATACATGAAATACAGACTGCAAACTGGGAAGGTGAACAGGATGGGGGGGGGGGTTCCCCCATTTTTTTTCTTGCCCTCTAGTCCCCCCCCCCCAAAATGTCCCGTAGGCAATTGATGTATTGCCATTTATTCCAGCAAGCACTGCACCTTGTTTATGTTGTTGAGTCTGTTCAAACATAGGTCCTTTAAGTGCGGATCACCAGGGTATTCCAGACGGTTCTTGGCTATGGTTTGTAACGAATTATAACTGTACAAAGACGTAAATAAGTGCTCCCATTTAGAAAACTTTTACTTGAAATGTGCACCAAAAATGGTATGCAAAGCCAAAGCACACACTGGTAAGTGTGCCTATGTTTTAATGACATCAAAGTCTTAATCTACCTACTATAAGCATTTTGCTTTCTACAATTCGTTGTAAAGTGCCACGTAATAGGATTCAATTGCCTCAGCATCGGTCCAAACCAACACAAGACTTAGTGCAGGGAATTCAAACTTTCACTGTGTAGCATGGGTCCTGTGCCCTGCGATTTTTTGGACCGATTGCTGGGCCAACGAATCCTATACGTGGCACTTCTACAGGCGAATACCAATGGTATGCAATACAAAGAAAACACACTGGCAGTGCGCCATGTTTGGTACAATGACATCACAGTCTTAATCCCCCCTTCCACCGTGGCATACTGGCACGGCTTTCAAAAAAATAACATACGATTATGCAAATTCAAAGGCACACAGTGGCAGTTTCTATTTGGTAAAATGACATCAGAAAAAAAAAAAAGAAAAAAAAGTGGTTAATCCAATTTCCACCTGGCAGCAGATTGCTTTCAAAATGATAGCAATGGTATGCCAATTCAAAAGCCACATACTGATGGTGTG
>JAMKCH010033862.1:0-146095 GCA_023653785.1 Ophioderma brevispina | reverse complement strand
ATAAATGACGTAGGTTTAAGTAAATCGCCTATTAACAACGTTTTTCATCCACAATTGCATGACAAACCTACAATATCAACAATGCGATTTAAAAAGTTGTTTTCAAGTTATCACGTTACATTTTTTCTTTCCCATTAAATTTCCAGAGTCCAAGAGTGATCGACGTGCTCCCATCTTATATTATTGACGTTATCTCATTCCGGTCCATACAAGCACTTCGATTTTTTGCCCTAAACATTTACATAGACCCTCACAAACCCGTACAGTTCATTTACGACTATTTTGCAGCCATTTTGACGTTCCTTGTCCTGTGTCCCCCCCGTATCCTTCGGAGTACATCGGCAAGTTCATCATTAGCCACTCCTTTAATAACCCGCCATATTTAGGGGAACATGACACTCAATTGAAACGTTTTGTTCAGCATTTGATTCTGGGAAAGCACCTGTTAAGAATCATAACTTTGACAAATATTACGTTTTGGTAGGTGTCGATAACCTCCCTGTTACAATTGTACAAACGCATTTCAAAGAAATTGTTTTTTTCTGCATGTTGCAATACTTTTGGCCAGTGTGTGTAGATGAAAGCGATCGAAATATGGCACCTGCTTGGCAGAATCATAATATAGGCTAACAATAGCATTCAACCACCGTTCTGATGCTATCCGCTTGCTAGGAAAGCGAATGACATCTTCTACCTAACACCCTTTAGAAAGGATATATCTATCACTCCTCTACCAACTCAATGGCTTGATAGTTTCAGGTGGGCAAGAGCTGTCGTGTAGTAATAACGAAGGTCGCCGGTTCCAATCCGGCGCAGCGCACTTTTTTAACACTAACGTACGCTGGCCATCTCCCAGGGAGTGATGAATAACTACATCTTTGGTGTCCTTGGAAACTACTACTGTACAAATATTCAGGTACAATAGTCTTGTTTAACAGCCGTGAACAATCAAGGCGCAAATAACATTTCCTTTAAAAAGGAGCGTTCCGGGATATATTAGTGTGGTGCTGTTTTGTATAACGGTGATGTGTATCAATGATAATGCTCTCTAAAATTGATCCTTGAAAACATGCCTTATTGAACGCAGCTTTTCACATGTACGTTACATGTTTTTCATAGAAAGTCATCTGCCCTAGCAGAAGAACAAAAATGGGATATATTAAAAATAGGACAAGTGACTTCCAGATTTAATGATGAATCTTTGAGGTCTTTATCTTCATCCAATGTATCACAATGTTAATTATTTAAGAAGATAGGTCCTAAGTCCGTACGGCTGTATATGACACACAAATTCTTTGTAAGAGTGTGTTAATTATACAATTTATAAAGCTATTTTTCTATGTCCTAAGCATCTGAAAATTTTGCATTTACACTGATGTGCTGATGTCGATGTCTCGGCAACTTGCCAGACGATTCCGAAGTTTGTAACAAAATGTAGTCATAGGTTGTAGCACGTGCGATTATGGCAACTGGCGCATAAATAAATAGGACGAGTTTAGACATATATATAAGCATTTTCACGCATTGTAGTCAGGAATAAACTGATTCCGTATTAAACGTCCAGGGGCTTACTGAGTGACGTCATAGAGTTGAGCCTATTAATGTCTGGTGGCATACTCTGTGACGTTACAGAGCATATTTAATACAGCTTTAGAAAGAATTCGTTATCTTCAGAAGATAGCATCGATGATGGAAGTTGTATACCAACAGTGGGCGGTTAATTAAGATAACGTTAATTAGTATAAAAACGTTTTTTAAAAAAATAAAATGTTACAATTACGTTTGTCAGGAAGAAAGTTTACATTGCTATGGTCCACCATGATTACAATTTCGGTTTGTTATTTCTCATGTTTCACTTGCTTCAACACCCACAAACTTCTGTCTTTACAAAAGCAATTCCCGTTTTTAACATTGGCAATGCCATGACAAACGACTATTAGTCAAGTTATTCAGCCCCGGTGCATGACAGCCCTGAAAATCAACAAGATAAGAAAAACTGGTCAACGCGGCCTATTTATATTGAATAATGCCCTTGCAGCATAGTGGAGGTGTTTGACACTCCGCTATGACGGGGCATCGATGCTAAATTGCTAGCATGTTCATGATGCTTTAGCGAGTAGAGGTAATCGCGCATGTAAAACAACCACTCCTATGTTCTTTCATGTGATTATATGCCATAGAATAAGGAATGTGCCTCTAGAACGAAATATAAGTACAAATCAATGAAAGCCGGGCGAACGAACGCAATCAACTCGTTCTTGTAAATGCAGGATCAATTCGGGCTTGAGTAAAGTTACACTTTTTAAGCGAGTACTGTAGATACACAAATTCATTTCCATTTCAATCCGAAAACATCTCTCATTGTTTGAACAGCATTGGTATGATTTACAAAAAACTCATTTATAATTGGGATTAGAAATTCTTTTGATTGTCTTATGCACCTGTTGAAGTTGATCGATGTTGTATAGGATACTATAAGTTCGGTTGTTTTTAAATTAAACTGACAAATGTTGAAATACGTGCCACTTGGATCTATTAAATTACGACAGTCCTACAGTTGAAACAATAGTGGAACATACTTTCTTCATCCAATATGTGCATTAATTGCAATGTCATCTTAACCCGTTTTGGCCGACTGACTAACCTGCAGGATCTACATGTATAATAGAACATTTTGATCCGCGTGTGACATGAAGTACTGGATTATAATTTCCCTAACTTTTCCTTGATAGATTGGTTTTGGTTTTGACATAAGGGCATTCACCTGAGACAGGATGGTCTTGGAGATGATCAGTAGCTCTGTTCTTCCTATTTGATAGACCCCTGGTGATCTTGGCAATATTTTTAAAATTCAGAATGCAATCCCCATTTACTTATTTTCTATTTCTGTGTAGTGTGCTGTAAGCAGAGCGAACACCAGCCTAACTTTAGACCTGGGTTTAAACCAGGGTTTTAGTCCTATAGTGATGACCTTTTTTCCTCCAACATGCTCTAAAAATGGTGCTGAAACGGGTGAGAAAGTTCCTCATGGATGGGGTGGAACGGCCCATCCATGAGGTTCCGGTGTGAAAGCAGATAATAGTCCGGCGGGGGTCTAGTCCGGGGCTCCATAGACGATAACGGAATAAAAGCGTGAAACTAATGTTGCGTAAGAGTCAACTGAATCGATTACCCTATTGTTCACCATTGTTCCGTACTATGAGTACGCCGGACAATGGTTACTTCTACACCACCGGTCCATCCTTAGGAATTTTCTCATCCCGTTACATCACATCAATTTTGAAAGGAAAAAGATCCACTCATGTAGGACTAACCCTGGTTTAAACTCGTCTAAAGTTAGCCTCCCTTCGGATGACCAACCAAAAAAAAATATAGCCTAGTTTGGTTTGTTAAGAGACCACTTCACTGGCCCAAAACTGATATGGGGTTACACAGATTGAACTCTGATGACCCCCTGTGACCCCTGTGACCCCATTCAGATGACACGTTCCGGGGAAACGCTGTATTTTTTTATTACTGCCTTTTTATTTATCATCCATTAACCAATTCGTCCATTCATCCACCTATCCATGTATTCATCCATTCACATCGCCCGCCCGCCCGCCCGCCCGCCCGCCCGCCCGCCCGCCCGCCCGCACTCACGCACTCACTCACTCACTCACTCACTCACTCACTCACTCACGCACTCACTCACTCACTCACTCATCACTCACTCACTCACTCACTCACTCACTCACATCACTCACTCACTCACTCATCACTCACTCACTCACTCACATCACTCACTCACTCACTCACCACCATCCGCCATCCTCCACTTATCCATCATTCAATCGTCCCCCACATACCAACAAACAAACACGTACAAATGGACGTTGTGGGGATACTTAATGAGCAAAAAAATACATTAAGGGATTTTTTTTAAATACCCACAATATGACGTACATAACCCCCTAAGACTCATTCCCCCTAAGTCGAAAACACAACTTTTTATTATGACACCCTAGCTATGGGGATATCCCCACAACAAAAGAAAATCCCCACAATGTCAAGTTTTGGCCAATTATCCCCGAAGTACCCCTCTGATAGAACACACACCACACACACACACACACACACACACACACACACACACACACACACACACACACACACACACACACACACACACACACACACACACACACACACAATAACAAACCAACAAACATACACACAGACCTACCCCACACCACACACACACACACACACACACACCACACACACACACACCCACACACACAAATAATACACTTATAACTTGCTACGAACAGATACAAGACACTCCTTTGAAGCCATTTTTTATTCGGTCCCATCTATAGCCCCAGATTATTTAGTTATGTTTTTCAAAAGCAACACCTCTGATTCAGTTTTCAGATGTTGTATTTGCATCTAATGGTAAGGCATGTATTGTGATGGTCACAAGCATTTTATTTTCTATCGCAGATAATATAAATAAAGTAAAGAAGAACCAGAGGAGGGCAAAGACCTAACAACCCACCCCTCCCAGGTTTCCTGACATAACACTGTGCTTTGCGAAACATTGATTTTATAATTTTCGAATACTATCAACCTTAGCTATTATAATCCCAATAAACTATCCAATTTGGTTCTTTTTTGTTTACATACTAAGATAGGGAATAAGGCGTGCATATGACAGATCTATAACGCTTATAACAAACAGTGCCGCAAGGCGAGTTAAACTGTTTTTAAATAGATAGAATATTGCCTTTGTCTAAACAGTTGTTAACTCGCCCTAGACTATTATCATAGAGAGATGTAAACTGCTATATTTTGTCACCGAGAGTCGTTGTTTGGGGCTGTTTTAGCAATAGTAAGTAACCTTCTGACATGGGTTGATGCAATTGAAGCCATATGATTTATTAAGTTTTTATTTTCAGATATTTATATTAAACTTGTCATTGATGTCAAAATATACGTTGACCACATCTCCCTATAGACTTAGAAAATACGGGTCTCCTTCCCTCTTTTGAAGTTACAATTTAACGAATTGTCACCTTTGGCGATACAGATCTTCAAAACAAAATGAGATTGACTCATTCTCCTCATAGTACCACGAACTAACTCTTCCTTCCTTGCAGAACCGTCAATGAAAACAAAGATTGATGGTACATTATCTAAGAAACCCTTTATACTCGATTCACCTGATATGTGACCCCGTACCATTCTTGTGGAGGTGTAAAATTTCAATGAGGCGGCAGGACTTCTGTTAATCCATGTTATTGTGAGCAATGTTAAGACGATACACTATAGTGCGTTTCCATGCATAATGAAATTGTATTGTGGCAGGTGAGTGAGTTGAATGACTGTAGTGTCCTCCAAGATAATCCGTGTGGCAGCTGCATTTGAATTCTTCATTTTCCCGGTCAGAGCTAGGTTGACCCCTCTCCGACTTACTTGAATAGGTCCAAAACTCCAGGGGGACGAACGGTTCAACGCGATCGACTATAAGTTTGCAAATCCATCATCCCTTTAGTTCGAATCCATCCAAGACACCGGTGTGTGCTTTCCATCTACGCAACCGTGAAGCAACATCAGCTTAAAGGAACCTAGTCTGGAACACCCCTGGACACTGTGGTAATCCTGTCTATCTATGGAGTTACCTTGGAATGCACTCTCTTTATAAGACCCACATCAAGAAGACGAAGAGTTTGAGTAAAGTTGTTCACGCAAAACATCTCACTGCACAAGATGGGGGGCTTGCCCACACACACTAGAGATCGACGGCACTTGCTCTGTTCTACTTATGTGCAGAGTATGCTTGCCCTGTATGGAAAGATCAACCCATGCCAAGAAGTTTGATCCAGCATAAATGCCTCCTACGGCTTATCACAGGATTTCTCGCCCAACACCAACGGACAACTTATATCCTATAGCAGGAATTGCTCCACCAGACCTCCGTCGTAGTGTAACGAGGATGCAAGAGCGTAGCTGCCAAGTACCTAATGTGAAACACCAAATGTCCTGGACAAGACCAGGTTGATAAGCGCCTTAATCCAGAGAGAGTTGTCTGAGCAAAGTCCAACCCCCTTGAAACAGTCTCTGAGGACTTAAGAGAGTCGCCTTGTGGAAAGAAGACTTTGCTATCAACCAATACTCGATTGGTATGGAACCTGGTGATCATCTTCCACCTGGATCTCACTCCTCATGCATGGGCTGAATGACGATGTCTCAACAGAAGTTGGTCTACCTGTAAGCGATCCATGACACTAACTGTGTTGCGGAACGCACCACAACCGGAACATCTCTTGGTCTGCATAGTGCTGGAGCAACAAGTAAAACCGACACAAGACCTTGCAGAAATTCATTGAGCAGCCAAACATGCACACCTCTGGCTAGATCATATTTTGAAAGAACCACTGTGTTTGGATATGATAAGAAGTTGTAAGAGAGCAATATAAGAATGATTGAGCTCACAGCAGAGAGATAGTCAGTCAGTTCGGCCGGTCGGTCGGTCGGTCACTCACTCACTCACTCGCTCGCTCACTCGCTCACTCACATACATTAAATTATAGTCGCCTATGATTATTTTTAGTTATATTAGAGTAATAAATTGTTTGGGTACATAGCATAATAACTACAAAACCAACACATTTTTTTTGTTAAAACTGAGCAATTGTCTAACCAGTTAAATAATTTATTGACTAAGTGGTTACTGGCTAATTGACTACTGACTATCAGGTTGGGTTAAATACACAGCAGAAGACAAATTAAAGTCAACTTATTAACCTGCATAGTAACTCATCGGCAACTCTCTTAACTTGACTAACTGAGCAACTAACCAAATAACTAACCGGCACCGCCGATCGATTGACTATTTAATACTCGATTGACTTACATTATCCAACTAATCCAACTATAACTAACCAAAAATATGAATTTACTTTACTAACAATTCAACTACTTCAAGTGACAGGAGGACATTTTTGAGAATACGAATTTCTCATAAATTTCACTTGATCGGTTATAGACTAAGAAGCGTACAACAAAATCGCAAACTTTGTTTTGAACTTGCCTGCTACGTAATCGTCCCTATAGGAAACCGTGCTTTGATTTTCTGTCGTGCACGACAGAAAATAATAAATCATCATCTTATGACATAAAGACGGCATATTCGGCTTATTTATCAGGTGTGATCTAATACATTGGTAAGCATTCCAAATTGCAAAAAATCCGGGTTTTAAAAAATTGTGGGCGCTTCTTTCTGGAAATGTCCTCCTGTCTCTTTAACTCACTGCTAAACTAAATTTAATTAGGGTTATTTATCTAACAAATAATTAGCTATAACTGAATACGTGACAGACTACCTATGTGGCTAACTGATTGACAAAAAAAAACACACACACAAAAAAACAAAACAAAAACAAAACAAAAAAACAAAACAAAACAAAAAACAAAAAACAACTTAATATCTGGACGTTGCACAAAACGCGTTGATCAGATTGAAACAAATCTTCCCCTTCATTGAAGTGATTACACTGATTTATTTGGTTTCATTCCCGGAATGAAATTTGTAATTCCCAAGTTTAACTCTGATAGAAATGGACAGTCACACAAATCGTGACAAAGATTATGCATTTAGTTTTGTTCAAATTCAAAAGTATTTAGGTTCACTGCTACACCAACATGACCAAAGGGCATTCGTATCCCCGTTGTACAGTTGTATTATGAAATCTTATATATGTTAACGCGTAGTTCTAAGTCTTATTCATTCCAGCTTATGTGACCAACAAAATACGGGATTTGAAGTTTGGGTTTTTGCGTCCCCACCGCGTAAACTTTTCAACTGTTGTATTTCGTATCTAAACTGCCAATGTCAGTCACTTAAAGAATTAAGGAAATTCTTGCTACTAATTACAACATAGGTCAAAGGCAAGTACGAGGTTGACGTTGAATAACATTCTTTTGAAACGGGATACTTTGTCCATGTCAGGTATAATGCAGGCATATCCAGAAAGGCTGCCATTTACAATATCTTAAACGGTTTGTAAAAACTCGCGAATTCAATAGACTATGTAAAATGCGTTTCAAATGTGGCATTTTAGTTTGCATGTGTTGCAAGATGAGGCGTTTCTTTTGTCTTGCGCTTAGCCCTAGAACTAGGGCTCGCTTAATTCAGGTAAAAGTATCAACTGAGCTGGCATATTAAGGTAAAAGTATCAACTGAGCTGCTGACGCGCTCGCTGGTGAAGCATTCCCGGTCAGTATTGAGATATTCGGGAGGTACAGCCAGTACTACTTGCGTCTTGCTGTTCTTGCATCTCTCAAAATAAGATGTGTGCAACAACACGGCTATAGCTTTAAAAGACAAATCATTAGCATGACTGTACAACAGTGTCACCGATAACTTCTCATCTTAGCATGTATTAAGATATACAATGTTGCCTTACAAAGTCTCTTTTAGTGTCAACAAAAGAGACTTGTCTTTTTAATGCTACGTCTAATTAATGGGACATTATGGGCACAGTATTATGCGTTTTTCAAATAAAGAACTTTCGGACAGAGTCCGCAATAACGCAGCTATTTTATCTTTATTTCTGTACGTTTTTGTTTTTCCTCGTGGCGCAGCGAGTATAGCCAAGGCAAATTGTTATAATATCCAAAATATTTATCTATAGAGCACGCTGCTAAAAGCCCAAACTTGTGTGTTGAATTGAAAGCAGAGCAAAAGTAAAATAACACTAAGTAAAGTAAAGCAAAGCAAAGGAAAATAATGCAAAGCAGAGTAAATCAATGCTAAATAAATTAAGGCAAGGTAAGGACGGAAATGAAACAAAGGAAAAATACGAGGGAAAATAACATAGGCAAAGCAAAACAAAGTAAGGCAAGTCAATACAAGGCAAAATAGAGCAGACAAAGACAAAATAAAGCGAAACGGAGCAAAATAAGGCATAAAATTATAAAGCGCAAAAGCCCAAAGCAATATTAAACTTAAACTAAACTAAAAACAAAGACAAGTTGGTGGTGTGTTTCCTCTAATGATATCGTGTGACATAAGCTCTTTGGAATGCTTGTACTTACAACTAATTTGACTCTTATCAAAGGGCAACTATTGTAGTAAGGGCTATTTTGTACACACCTGCCAAGTCATTCACGGTTTTTTGGTTATTGGTGTTAAATCTTTTGATTTGGATTTTAGTGAAACATCCATCACCTTGTGTAATTTAGATGTATTCCTTGAGGGGCTATTTAACCCTGCAGTCCGCGGTGACGGTGTGGCAGGAGATATAGTCCTCCGGGCTCACAGTCCGGGAACAATGGTGAACAATAGGGCAATCGATTCAGTTGACTCTTCACGCAACATTAGTTTCACGCTTTATTCCGTTGTCGTCTATGGAGCCCAACTATGATACCTGCCGGACTATGATTACTTTCACAACGGTCGTCATTTGGCTCGCATTCATCCAGGAGAGAAAGGAATTGTTGGTTTCGTTTAAAATTAATAAGTGTCCTCAGATACAAATTGCATCACGAAACGATAAGATACATCTCGCGACGGCCAGAAGTTGGGTTCGAGTTCATTCAATAGAAATGACAGACGTTTCGGGAAGTATGGGTCCCATTTCGACTCCTCCGGTATGCCCCTCTTTGCGTTATTTAAAAACAAATCAAAATTGACATTAAATAACGGGAGTTTCCGTAACCTGACCCATCTGACACACTTTTTTCTGACACACTTATGAATTAGAAAACCTTAATGGAATAAACCTGTGCTTTATTCCGTGAAGGGTTTCCGAATTCATAGGTATGTCAGAAAAAAAGTGTGTCAGATGGGTCAGGTTACGGAAACTCCCTCGAATAACCATCGTGAACTGATGCAAACAGTGTTAATTCATTCTGTATTGTTACATAACATCTAACAGCTGCCAGTAAGCTGTGAATAACCCTTGACAAATACACTGGATGCATGAAGTGATGAATGCATTCTGTATTGTTACATAACATCTAACAGCTACCAGTAAGCAGTGAATAACCCCTGACATATACACTGGATGCATGCAGTGATGAATGCATTATTTTTTTTTTTTTTTTTTTTTAAAAACAAATCAAAATTGACATTAAATAACGGGAGTTTCCGTAACCTGACCCATCTGACACACTTTTTTCTGACACACTTATGAATTAGAAAACCTTAAAGGTATGTCAGAAAAAAAAAGTGTGTCAGATGGGTCAGGTTACGGAAACTCCCTCGAATAACCATCGTGAACTGATGCAAACAGTGTTAATTCATTCTGTATTGTTACATAACATCTAACAGCTGCCAGTAAGCTGTGAATAACCCTTGACAAATACACTGGATGCATGAAGTGATGAATGCATTCTGTATTGTTACATAACATCTAACAGCTACCAGTAAGCAGTGAATAACCCCTGACATATACACTGGATGCATGCAGTGATGAATGCATTAGGTATTGTTACATAACATCTAACAGCTACCAGTAAGCAGTGAATAACCCTTGACAAATACACTGGATACATACAGTGATGAATGCATTGTGTATTGTTACATAACATCTAACAGCTACCAGTAAGCAGTGAATAACCCTTGACAAATACACTGCATGCATTCAGTGAATAATGCATTTTGTATTGTTACATAACATCTAACAGTACCAGTAAGCAGTGAATAACCCTTGACAAATACACTGGATGCATGAAGTGATGAATGCATTCTGTATTGTTACATAACATCGAAACAGCTGCCAGTAAGCTGTGAATAACCCTTGACAAATACACTGGATGCATACAGTGATGAATGCATTCTGTATTGTTACATAACATCGAAACAGCTGCCAGTAAGCAGTGAATAACCCTTGACAAATACACTGGATACATACAGTGATGAATGCATTGTGTATTGTTACATAACATCTAACAGCTACCAGTAAGCAGTGAATAACCCCTGACATATACACTGGATGCATGCAGTGATGAATGCATTGTGTATTGTTACACAACATCTAACAGCTACCAGTAAGCAGTGAATAACCCTTGACAAATACACTGGATACATGCAGTGATGAATGCATTCTGTATTGTTACATAACATCTAACAGCTACCAGTAAGCAGTGAATAACGCTTGACAAATACACTGGATGCATGCAGTGATGAATGCATTCTGTATTGTTACATAACATCGAAACAGCTGCCAGTAAGCAGTGAATAACGCTTGACAAATACACTGGATGCATGCAGTGATTAATGTATTCTGTATTGTTACATAACATCCAACAGCTGCCAGTAAGCAGTGGATAACCCTTGGACAAATACACTGGATGCATTCAGTGATGAATGCATTCTGTATTGTTACATAACATCCAACAGCTGCCAGTAAGCAGTGAATAACCTTGACAAATACACTGGATGCATGCAGTGATTAATGTATTCTGTATTGTTACATAACATCCAACAGCTGCCAGTAAGCAGTGGATAACCCTTGACAAATACACTGGATACATGCAGTGATGAATGCATTCTGTATTGTTACATAACATCCAACAGCTGCCAGTAAGCAGTGAATAACCCTTGACAAATACACTGGATGCATGCAGTGATGAATGCATTCTGTATTGTTACATAACATCCAACAGCTGCCAGTAAGCAGTGAATAACCCTTGACAAATACACTGCATGCATTCAGTGAATAATGCATTCTGTATTGTTACATAACATCTAACAGCTGCCAGTAAGCAGTGAATAACGCTTGACAAATACACTGGATGCATACAGTGATGAATGTATTCTGTATTGTTACATAACATCTAACAGCTGCCAGTAAGCAGTGAATAACCCTTGTCAAATACACTGGATGCATTCAGTGATGAATGCATTCTGCAATGTTTGATTTTGAGAGTTAAAATAATTGATGATTGATTGATTGATTGATCTGAATTGTTAGAAACCACCATTCTTTCTCTTATGCAATGAGTTTTCCAAACCTTTGATCACCTTTTTACCATGGTGCAATTATTTGAATCAGAAACATTAATGTTTTTTCATGTGCGCAATTTCTTTAACATTTTGGCATATTTATGGTGTTGTAAAGGGTTGAAACAAGGCTAAAATTTGTAAAATACCAATTCAGATGGAAAATAAAGGATATTTTCATAAAATGTTTATTACTGTCATCAAATCACGGCTTAAAGTTGCAACGAGAGATATCGCATCGAAAGCCTTGAAGGCATTACGTGAAGAAATATTGTTGGCACAGACACAGTTTTGAAAACAAAGTGAATGTCAAGGCTTGTATTCTGTTGGGGTCATACGGTAAGATTCGTAATGGTTGAGATAGAGAAGACTACCATTAAATAAGAAAGACGAGCGAGAACATGAGAAAAGGGAAGACTGATAGAAGGTTAACAATTTACCGTTAGCCTTTCCCTATAACAATTTATCCCTTAGGGCAAGGGGAAAACTTTTTAGTGTCCCGCGGTATTTCAATTCTGAACGTGCCAACGAGGAACTCCATTAAAAGGTGTCACCATTTCACCTACATTTAGAAAAATTTATGGCTACATGGCTCATATAAAAATAGCCCCAAAAATGAATTTAAAAATGCGCCGAATTTCAGCGACACCTATTAAATGTATCTAGGGGACAAAAGACAAAGAACAACAGCCTGTTCTAAATAAAGTGCCATTAGTTTATGTACTAAATGGCTCTATCAAAACCGTCATATTTTCGTGAACAAAGTGAGTTGTGCTCACAGTATGTATTATTATACCTTGGAAGAAGAAGAAGAGTAACGAGTTCACGCAATCATATTGAACAAACTCACTGGCACAAGATGGGGTGTTCGGCCACATACCTTATGATCGACGGCAATTGCTCGGTGCTAATCATGGCAGAGTAGGCTTGCCCTGTATGGGAAAGACTAACCTAGTGCCAAGAGCTTGATTCAGCATTAAAGGCATCCTGCCGGCTTATACAGGGATGTCCGTCCAACACCAACGGACAACTTAAACATCCTAATCAGGAATTGCTCCACCAGACATCCTGTAGTTTAGCGAACACGCAAGAAGCGTAGCTGCCAAGTATCTAATGTGAAGCGCCCCATGTCTGGACAGATACCTGCTGCCAACCGCCTCAAATCCAGAGAGAGAGATTTTCTTAAGAAAAGTCCAACCCCGTGAAACAGTCTCTAAGCATTTTAACAGAGTCGCCTTGTGGAAAGAAAGACTTGCTATCAACCAAGTAACATCTATTGGTATTGAACCTGGTGAGCATCTTCCACCTGGAGCTGACTCCTCATCATGCTCATAGGCTGAATGGCGATGCCTCAACAGATTGAGAACCAGAACTGGTCGATCTAAGGTTTCCTTGTAGAAGTGCATGAGCTACCTGGAAGCAGATCAGGACACTACTTGCGGTTGTGGAACAGCAACCACAGACATGGAACATCTCTTTGTTCTGCCCTGTTGGGAGCAGAAACAATGCACAAACAAGGACCTTGCGGAATTCAGTGAAGCAGTCAGGCGTTGTACCCATCTCCGGCTCGATCATATGTGTTTGGACATGATAAGAAGAAGAATACCTTGGAACTGTACACCTATAATGTGTATCCTATTCTTCAGAACAATTTATAGATTGACCACTATTTTTTAAAGCGACTGGAGCGTAAAGACTACAATGAGTTTTATCTCCTGTCAAATTTACGACTTCTACTCTACTTCGGCTCTATACTTTGACAACTAAGCATTTAAGACAGTGGTTGATTTGCACGATTTTAAACCCGGGAGTAACTTTAAAATTTGACCTCTTGACGAGTGAAATTTGAACCCAATTTGTTTGATTTTAAATTAAAACAAAAAAACAACCTAAAACAAACAAAAACCAAATACAAAAAGAATTAAAAAATTAAACATTAATTAAAAAATGTGACCCCTGTGGGTAATCTTTTTTTCTAGACCTTCTCTCCTTTTAAGGAGAATGCTGCCTTAAAAGCCGCCCGTTTGCCCCAATTAAAGGCCGACTCCCGGGGCCCGACTCAGAGATTTCAAAATATATGTTTGTGTCTTAATTAAAAATAGTCAACTAGCACTAACTATAAAGTGCTCACTTCCAAAGTTTGAGATGAATCGGATTTTTCGGTTTGATGCAGTAAACTATGTATAGCATAACAGTGTCATAGGATACAAAAGTTCCTGATCCGGAATTTTATAACACAGATTTGATTAAACAAGTCACTTATTCTTCGAGTCTTGTCTATAGACACGCCTCATATCAGCTCATATCCCTTAAGGAGGGGAACCACTACAATCAAATCAAACTTTGAAATGACTCGTTTTTAGGCCAAAATGAGTTCTGATTTTCAAGGTCACGCTGCAGCTTTTCATGAATATTAATTAGAAATTCAATCTGGGAAAAAAAAAAAAAAAAAAAAATACCTATTTGGAATCCCTATGGTTAGACAAATAACATTAATTTAAAAAAATGTGACCCCTGTGGGTAATCTTTTTTTCTAGACCTCTCCTTTTAAGGAGAATGCTGCCTTAAAAGCCGCCCGTTTGCCCCAATTAAAGGCCGACTCCCGGGGCCCGACTCAGAGATTTCAAAATATATGTTTGTGTCTTAATTAAAAATAGTCAACTAGCACTAACTATAAAGTGCTCACTTCCAAAGTTTGAGATGAATCGGATTTTTCGCTTTGATGCAGTAAACTATGTATAGCATAACAGTGTCATAGGATACAAAAGTTCCTAATCCGGAATTTTATAACACAGATTTGATTAAACAAGTCACTTATTCTTCGAGTCTTGTCTATAGACACGCCTCATATCAGCTCATATCCCTTAATATCCTTAAATGTATTTTTACCACCTTTTCAAAAATTCACGAGGGCAGGACACAGGCATGCAGTGTACGGGGAAAGTGCTCCTACATCTAACAACACAAATACCGCTACCTCGCTTTTTTGCGGTGATCGTAAGTTTGTTAGTCATTTTCCTCTAGGGACGTAAGGGATATACAAAACGTCACGACTAACTATAAGGAATCACACCACTAAATAAACTAGGTGTAGCGGACAACGTCAGCGCCGAGAAAATGTTGGCGTCCGAAATCTGGCCCTTTGCCTAAATGAGGAGTCTTAAAATGTTGATAAGTTGTGTCTTTTATATAACTGTTAAATGAAATTTGAAATTACTAAAATGGTTTTGGATTAGTAACAAACCATTTGGGCGGTAAAGATTTGTCTGTGCCATTTTTGTATAATTTCTGAGTTTTTTTTTAAACTGTACAATTCTAAAATGTAGTAACATTTCAAACTAGGTGTGGGCGTGTTAAGTTGAAAACATGCAAATCAGCTTTCATTATATGATTTTTTTTTCATTTTTGTTGAAGAGGTATGGTGCTAATCTTCCAAAAATCGAGTTTTGAAATAACCAGTTGCTTTATAGTCGAGAAAATGACGTTTGATGAGAGGTAATTTTGTACACAAGTCTATGGGGAGTTATTTAGTGGTGTGATTCCATAAGACATGTGGTTATATTATGCGACTTGCACAAAGACGCTAAATTACGACATGTCTACTGAAGACATTTTCGCACTGTGGGTCAAATTACTCTACTGATAATAAAAAAAAAAATAGGGAAACTTTAAAAATAAGTTTGCCAACATTAGACAATGATAAGCACTATAGATTGAACATCTCTACATATAAGAAGTATCCCATCACTTTTCGATCCTATTTTGTGACGCATAGGACCCAAGTTACGAGATTTCTCAAAGTACTTCAGCCGCACTATGTTGCAACTAGAGCGAATGGTGATTAAGATGTCAAAATATGATTATAAACACTATATCCACGTCTAAATTGTACCAAAAAGTTTTACTGTCAATATCAAAACTGTGATGATTTATAACCATAAAACACTGCATAAATTAGATGGTCATTTTTTTCGCGCGCGCGTATATATATGACAATTGTTGTATACAATTGAACGTTATGCTATAAATCACGACTCTATAATACTTAACGGCGGAGTGGGTCGTGTCTAAATACAATGGCAAAAAGGGTTCGTATCGAATGTCCATATCCGGTGAATAAAGCTTTAACATTAGATATAAAGGACCATTCTAAATTCCAGGTCATTAACCGAAGTAACTAATAGTCGTAGGTGTCCATTTATGGCACGATAATTGAAAAATATGCATTTCCAAAGAAAAAAGCGTTAAAGATGGATTGACGGAAGATGTAAATTGGTGTTAAGGGAGGAAAAAAATGACAATGAGGTGGTAAAGAATAGCAAACTTCTTGATTGTGTGGGCTTGTCTCTTGAAAGCAATTATTAAGATAAATTTGCCTACATTAAATTACGGTGTTTCTGTGATAATAACCAAATGCAGTATTGTTCATCGATATTAGTTGTTTTTAAGAAATAGATGTGTGTATAGTTGACACTGGTAAGAAAAGCTAATGTGTTTTGAGTTCAAAGTACATGTGGGCTGAACTCCACTGGAGCCTCGTTGAAAAAATACTTTTGTTTATGGTCAATTAACGGTTACTGTCAGCTCTCTGCAACCGCAAAGAAATTGTTTAAAATGCTCAATAAATGACCAAACATGTATTGTATCGTCGTTTTTGGACTATGGAGTTATATAAGATGGAAAATTGTTTTAGGACCGGAGCGAGGGAACGTTCCTGTGTTCAGGACCGGAGCGAAGGAACGTAGCGATCCAGGTGTATGGTTCTGTCTCGGTTATGACACTATAGAATATAAAAACCAGTCTAAAGATATAAAGTACTCATGGGGGTATGGGGGGTTGGGGAGGCTTGATTTTTTAAAACTCATTACGGAATAAAGCGCAATATGATATTGAGGTTTATTCCGTTATAGGCCCTATCATTTCTCATGTGATATAACGCCATAAAAAACAATATAGCGTTAACTTCGCTCCGGTCCTAAAACAGGAACATTCCTTCGCTCCGGTCCTAAAACAGGAACGTTCCGTCGCTCCGGTCCTAAAATTAATTTCTCATTTGATATAACGCCATACTGGACAAAACCGCTGACTTATTTGATCTTTGTAATGCTTGAGAAGGTTAATTATAGGCCTGCTGACATCAAGCACATTGAAGCACTATTGAAACTTGTTTATTCAAAATCTAAAACCATTAATTGTGCATTTAAATCAGATGGCATATTTCGTAAAAAGAGTCTTTTCCGAATTGACCTTTCTGTTGTTGTTTTAAAAACGCTGTTTTATCTCTCTACGGGTACTTATCATAAATTCTAATTATTGGAATAGAATAATACAATAAGCATTAAGAAACACCGAAATTTGATTTCATTTGGACTCTTAGATGGCTGTTTTTAGCTTTAATATGCAATTTTCACTATGGAGTTATATAAGATGGGAAATTGTTTTAGGACCGGAGCGAAGGAACGTTCCTGTTTTTAGTACCGGAGCGAAGAACGTAACGATCCTGGTACCTGGTTCTGTCTCCGTTTTGACACTATAGAATATAAAAACCAGTCTAAAGATATAAAGTACTCATGGGGGTAAGGGAGACTTGATTTAAAAAAAAAAAAAAAAAATCTTACGAATAAAGCGCAATATGATATTGAGGTTTATTCCGTTATAGGCCCTATCATTTCTCATGTGATATAACGCCATAAAACATGAGCGTTAACTTCGCTCCGGTCCTAAAACAGGAACGTTCCTTCGCTCCGGTCCTAAAACAGGAACGTTCCTTCGCTCCGGTCCTAAAATCAATTTCTCATCTGATATAACTCCATACTGCAGACAAACCCGCTGTGACTTATTTGATCTTTGTAATGCTCACTATCTAGGTATCACGACTTTGAGTGCTAGAGATCCTTGACTCCAGTTCTTTGGTGGATGTCTTCACACCTGACTCCATCCCGGATTGAAATAAGTAGGCAACAAGGGGCGGCGCCAGGGTAAAATCATAGGAGGGCGAAATATCGGGGGGGGGGGGGGACCATTACAAGATTAACTCATATAGGTTAACAAAACCCTAATTTTTACGCATTTTATTGCTTAAACCCCTGATTTTCAAGAATTTTGAAACTCTCGGGGGGGGGGGGGGCGGCCCCCTTGCCACCCCCTGTCGCCGCCTCTGGTAGCATCTGTCTTTCCATCGACCTTTGTGCTGTCATGGTCGATAGCTTTTGTGGTATTCCATGCTTCTGCATCATAGATCAATGTGGGTAATAATTATGCCCTGATATACACCTTTCTTCTTAAAATCATTGGGATATTTTTGTCCTGCCCCGATCCTATTCTGTACCTCTTCTTTTGTATTTCTTCCAAGGTTACAGTATGATCCATAATGTTTGTATTCCTCGACTTTTTCTATTTCGTGTTCTTCTAAATATGCTGTCCACTGTTGTGTAATTTACCATGTATTTTGGTTTTTTTTATATGCATCTTAAGATCGATTGTTTTACTTTGTTTAGATCCTGCAGTTGCTACATCTTTAACAGTTAGCGTCATCAAATTATGCAACGTCATCGGCAAAGCGTGAATTTAGGAGTTTTCTATATCAATGTTGATTCCTCTTTCATGTAGAGGGGTTTTCTTGTAAACACCTTCCACAGCGGCTGTGAAAATTTTTGGTGAGATGGTGTCACCTTTTCTGACTCCTCGTTCAATGTTTATCTTTTGTGAGATATCTCTATCAATATGTATTCTGGCAGTTGCTCCGGCGTAGATGTCTTCTACATATGTCTCATTTACTCCTGCCTTCCACAGAGCTCTGAACAGGTCTGAAGAAATACTATTCAAAATGTGTGATATCATTACCTATTGTTTATTTATTGTTTTTGTGCATCCAAATTTTATCTTAGATGTCAGTAATAAAGCGTGAAAATTGTTGAATGACCGGGGTTGAACGTAATTTAAAAGGTAAAGTTTTAAACAGTGTACAGTCCGGACTATCGCAAGCCATAAGGTTCATAACGTATTGCCGTAACGAGTTATGAGGAAAATGCAACGCGTTGTGGAGATTCCACAACGCGTTGCCGAATTTCCACAACACGTCGCGTTGTTGGCCGATCAGAATGATGAATTTTCTGTGACGGTTTTTAAAAAAAATAGACACACAACGCGTTGCAAAGTATCTTTCAACGAGCCTTCACAACGCGTTGCGGACCTTCACAACGCGTTGTGGAACCTAACAACTCGTGAAGTTTGCAATGGGTTGTGAATGCTTGCAAACTCATTGTCAGATACTTTACAACGCATTGTGGGTTTATTTTTTAAATACGTCACACAAATTCATCATCGCCAATATAAATATATGTCACTATTTAAATAAATTTTCAATTTTCACAATACGAAAGAAATATCTATAATGTATATACTAAAAGATATTGACGATGCGGTTAAAGAGCATGCATGAGCCCCAAAAAGTGCCCAGGAAGTTACAATGCCGATTCGGCTTATTTGACATCAATGAGCGTTATTTTTAAACAAATTGGCAATTTGACCAACAACCGTTCTACCAAATAGCTCCCAATGAATGTATAATAAAACGCACTGATGTAAAATATTATAGCAAAGTGTTCAATTTATTTTTTTTTACTTTTCGCGATGCGGTTTTCACATCCGGGCGGCCATGCATGTTAGAGGACAAGTTCGGATATTTAGTTTGGAATTAACCTAAAAATACTCCATTTATAGTTAAGGGTTTCACCGAGTGTTTTGGTTAAGCCTCGTTGAGCAAAATAATTTTATTGCCATATTAAGACAGGTATCCATTTAAATCTTGATAAAAACGGTCGCCGTTAAAAGCAGACGATGCCCTCCAATATGTTGAATACAGACTAGATTTTGATGATGACGTCACTCGAAACAGACCATATAGTTAAACACCACTGATAGGTGTTACTTTTAACACCACACACTGTATAGTAAGAAGTGTTCTATAGCTTCTCCCCACCTCATTACTTCTGGTATTACACAGCAAAATGTCATCAGCAAAAATCATGTATATCAGGGAAAACTTTATCTCATGCAGCTCTCCCTCCAACACATACATAATCAAATAAAAAAATGGGGCTCAACGAAAATCTCTGATGTGCATGACCCTGAAATATTGCCTGTCAAACCTATATACTACTCCTTATCCGAGTTCTAGCCTCATCTGGCGCCCTGTGTTTCCTCATATAACTCCAAAGTTCCTGACGTGCCATCCTATCAAAAGCCTTCTCTAAGTCAATGAACACTAAACGCTCTTCTTTCTTCTGGTGTTTCTCCATCACCTGAAAATGCAAATATCTCATAATTTTTCCTTGGGTCCGGTATAAAATCGTTTGCAAATTTTAAATGTGACATCAACTTAATCTCTCTATAATTACCACTTTTAGGAATCTTCTTAAATTTACATGCGCCTGTAGTAAATGCTTGTAATTTTACAGATTTTTAACATTTTGTTTGCCTGTAAAATGCAATTTGTGTCGATTTTTAAAACTTGATAGTACACTGGACAAACCTTCAAACATGCCCTTCTGTTCAAAACGTTTTTTTTTAAACAAAACATATCGTGTTTTCCTTACATTACCACCTGTTACTGCGAAGTTTATAATTGTACCTTTGTCCAGTGTACATTTTATGTTGAAAATATCTTGTAATAATTATGTCTATTTCACGTTCAAAAACGTGTGGAATTACAGTAATACCGAGAGCTATGCAAACTTACAGAGATTTCTCACAGCGGACAATCTTGAATGTCTCCCTTTGAAGATAGGTACGGTTACCTCTCCCCCTACAGGTTATTTCTCTCCCCTCCTCTGGCATTCCCTTTTGCTCATATCAGCAGGTACCACAGCATATTCACAATTCCTCGCTTCCACTGGTGTGTCTTCTTGTCCCGTCCACTTATGTATACCAGTTTTCATTCTTTCCAATGTTTCTTTTACTGTCACACTACTCCTCCCCGATGTTAAACGTTGCTCTGGTACACCACTTTCAAAGACTACCTTCGGCAGCTATTTAAAATAACCCTTCCGTCCAACTGTGATCTTATCCTGGTCCCTCAGAACCATTCCTTTCTATCCTTTAACTGCTTGATATGTGAGAAATCCTTGGTCGCCTTATCCCGGACCTTTACTATTTCAAAGATTTTCTCATGATGTTTCCAACTTCTCATAACTTTGTCTATGTGTCTTTGCTTTCGCCACCACGTTGTTGGCCTCCTTATTCGCCTATCTCCCTGACGCATCCCATTTCTTCTTGTCTCCTCTTGTACCTCATCATTCTACCGCCATGTCTCCTTATCCTCAGGGGATCTTCTCCATCTTGTATTACCCAAGTCCTCCTCCTGTTCTAATTATCATCCACTTTTCACCTGCCACTGTTCCCGTACCCGGTATAAAGATCTTACTTCCTCCAAAATTTTTCGATCTGGGTCTTCTAACTCTCCTCCTTCAGCTTTCACCACTCTATCTTCGGTGATGTCCACTCTGGTCTTTTTTCTGTTTCCTCTTGATCTCCCATTCAACCACCAAAATATGCTGTGTCACACTTTTCCGCTTGTGACCTTGCAGTTTTTTATTTCCTTAGAATCTTTACACATTAAAAGGTCTTTCTCTTCCTCCACTTTTGTTGGTCGCAAACGGATTCACTTTCTTATCAAAACAGGAATATTAAAAGCCATCTTAAAATCTACCCTCTCACCTTCCTCGCCCATATACCCCAACCATCTTGTACCTTCTCAATCGAGTCTCTGCTACTTCCCACATGCCCATTTAAATCTCCTCCTCGATCACACTTCTCTCTCTTTCTCTCTCTCCCTCTCTCTCCCCCGCTCCTCTCTCCCTCTCCCTGTCCGGTATTAAATGGACACTGAGCTCTTGATCCATCTGACCGCAGAAAGCTGTTGTTCTCTTCTCATCTCTTTATAGTCAAACTGGGGAGCACATGCGCTTTTGGTATTGACCACCATCTCATCAAAGACTAACTTCACACTCATCACTCTCGTTTCTCTTAAACTCATTGGATAACACCATTCCTACATCATTCCTCTTGCTCTTTTACTCCACTATAGAGCAACTTGCAACCTCCTCTGAAGGCTCTTGGCTTATTCATCTACCATATTTGTCTCGTGCATACACACACAGAGAACAAGCTAAGGCATCTGGACTCTTCCCGGTTATTTATTTAGAATGGGCACGAACACGTTTATTTTCGCTGATTACCAATAATACAAACGAACGAGCAGGCGGACGCTGTTTTCGCACTTACCGAGGTCAAAGTTCCATACAAATTAAAATATTGCAACTGTGCACTACTTCTGTGTTAAATACGTCACACTCTTCATAGCAACTACGAACATGCTATAGCCCATGCTATTTTGGAAGCCATTTTGAAAAACTGCAAAAAACACCGTGCCCGATTTTTGCGACGATAAACTTTGTGCATAAACCACATGCCTGACGATGTTCTTGGATGTAAAAGGATCATTTTATAAGCGAGGGTCGCCTGGCGAAATCAACGAGAAAGTGCATTTTTCCGTGCTGTAAGTTTTAGGTGTAATGGGTTTGGGCGTTAAACATCTAAGCGTCCACCAGTGAGCTCGCTATTCAAGATGGTCGTCCGACCTCTAGCCTTTTATTACTCTATCTCTATGTAATAAATACATTAATAAAATTTAGAGCACAAAATAAGGAATTAAAACGTAAATTTGGATAACTCGTTGGCACAAATAGTTACGCAGCGGAACTAGGTTTTGTGCTATGCCCAGAATTGCTCAATAAACAGAAACTAATAAATGATTTCCCTTTGAGTTCTACAAGGCCTTCCATGATCAATGTCTCGATCTCGTGAAAAGTGCAAACGAAAAATTGTGTTTATTGTTTAGAAAAGCATAATTCAGGTGTTTGTGGCGATATTTGATGAGAGTAATCGTGTTTGATTTGAATAAATTAGATATTGAAGTGTAAATGAAATCCGTGTTCATATGAGGATCATTAATCGTGTTTAATTAAGACGTATCAATGAGCGTACGCATGTCATTGGATTATACACGATTTTATATTCCCTATACGCAGGTGTCGTCATTACGCCTTGGGGGATAGCGTATGATAGAGCTATTAAATGATAATTACTATTATTTTGGCGTATTGTTGAAGTTCATTTAGTATGACAGACTATATAAATATTCCCGCCAACATGTGTTAGGTGAAAGTCCTTTTTGGATAATATTTTTTAATCATTATCCAGAAAGGTTTCTGAAATGGAGGGTAGAATAGATATTGAGGAATCCTTATAGAAGAGCCACACTGTCGCCAACGCCAAAGAAGCGAAGTGGTAGATAGTTGCCATTAACATCTCTTCGGTTTGTGATAGAAGTATTTTTGCATTTGGCGGCAACGAATAGGACATTCCATGTCTTGGCCCACGTCTCTATTTTGGCTAAATCCCGATTGAGAGATGTAGCCGCATGTAGTCTACCCTCACAGAATTTGATGAAAAACATGATAGTGAATGGCATCGTCTGTGCACAAGATAGATTGGTTTTCCAGATCTTGAGCGATGTCGTCTATGAAGAGGATGAATAAGAGGGGGCCAGTATGGAACCCTGTGGTACTCCAGCATTTTTTTCTCATTTTAGACTCAATTTCATTCAAAACGACCGATGATCTATCTCGGAGATCCTAAAAAAGCGCCAAAAAGCTCAAAAGGTACAAACGCTCTGCTGATGCCAAAGAGTACGACGTGCTTCCTCTGTTAAAGGGACATAACACGTTAATTTTTAGTTTACATATGTGATAAATTATGTTCAAACGATTCTCAACATTGATGATATTACAATAAATTAATTAGCTAATTAGAAGACCAAAATGAATCGGGAACTGATGGGCGCATCCATGTTAACAATAATCTCACGGCCATAGTGACGTTTCGGCCATCTTGCGGCCATTGCTACGTCATGTCTATAGTTTGTCCCATGCATGATGATTGTCAAAACAAAGTAATTTACTTTTTAGTATCTATATGTTTAATAGGTTTGCATGCTTTTGAATCGACGCACATCTGCAGTGATTATATTCCAATAAAGAAATAACTACTACACAGATTAACCTCAATACAAATAATAAGTGGACCTCTTTACTTGGGATGTAAAGATTTTACCACAGTAGCCCAATGAAGAAAGAGCCAATTAAAGTCCCACCTGTCCCACATCACCGTTCAGCTGGCCAGATAACAAAATAGTGTCATTCCAAGGTACGCATTGAAAGGTCTCAATTGATTTTACGCGGGGAATTTCAAGTGATATATATCATGTGGCATCGAGGACTCTCTAATATGAATGGCTCTACTCGAGCATTACATGTTGGATAGCGTTTCGGTTGACACTTAGTCCCGCTTTTTAAAAAACTAGAATACAGTGACATTTTGCGAGAAACACTATATAATCCGCTAAAATTCTAACATTCCATCACACACCTGCTTTATTTGTTGGCAACATGGCCGCTCCCATCAACCAAGCGAGAACAATAGGCAAAGCGTAGCGTGATGATCTCCTTTAAGTGAGTTGACAAGACATTGAAAGATGCATGTCAAAGCAACTGATGTCAAGTGTCCCGCCCTGAAACCAAACTGCCGAGGGGAGATCAGGTGGTGTTGATCCAGGTTTTCCACATTTTTACTCATAGGTATCTCCATCACCTTTGACATAGACAGCAGGGAAATGGGTCTGTAGTTTCCATGTGTTTATTTCCGTTCCTGGAGCATGGGATGTCATGTGTACACTTCCCCCGACCTGGCATTTGACATGTTTGACTTCTATCAAAACATATCTAAAAGAGGTGTTGCAATTTCAAAGCAGCCATTTTCAGGACAAGAAGCCTTGCTGATGTCTATCTTCAGTAGCTGTTTCTTAACATGCTGGGCCAAAAGAGAACACCTAGAGGAAGTCTTGATGTGAAGCTTTGGGTCACCGTTGTTGTCTTCTTCAGGGATGGTAGATTTCTCACAGAAAAGAGATGACAAACATTTTGCCTTGTCTTCTGAAGTGACGTGTTTTCCCATTGGCCTTCAGCTCTTTCTGACTTCTATACCCTTCTCAGGGTTCTAAGTTGATTTCTATTACTTTAAAAGAAGGTGGAGTGAGGTGGGTTTTTGTTTCTTAAACCTTCGATGTTTATCAGTCATAAATTCACGTTCCGTACACTGCTTCTTTACAAACAAGGTTGACTGTGCGGGCAAAAGTCATCCTCTCTTTCTTCGTCCCTGCTCTGCAATAATGTCTCCCTTTCTTAAGCCTACAGAAAGACGACAACGTTTGTTGGGTGACCGTCGCGTCGTTGGTTCTCTAGAGCCGACGTCCTTTGAAGGTGGATCCTAATGTTTGTTCCACTAGAGTGTCCAGCCACCTTCCTCACCAGTTTTCAGAAGGAATCTGTTGGGGTACTGGTTTAGTCGCCGATAACCTAACCTTGCGACAGCTTCCTAGGCCACACTTTACAAGTAGCATGCCTCCAGACCTGCAGGATGTCCAAGTTAATCACAGAATTAACTCGATATTGATTTATATTGTTTGGTGTGACTCTTTCAAATGTTCGACTCCACATGGCCAATCGATTCACAACAAGAGAGCACGTGTGGCGTAGTGGATAAGCGCAGGACGCATGATCAACATTGTAAATCATAAGTTCGAGCCCCGCTGTGGCCAATGTGTTTGTGTCCCTGGGCAAGATTCTTAATCTAATCTAAATTGCCTCGTCGACCCAAACGAAATTTAGGAAGCTGTTAGGGGAATATCGCGAATCTAGTGGATAGGTTTGAGCGCTTAACCGGGGTGGCGGCTCCCTAGATGACACAAAGATGATTCTGATGATTTCGTAGTGACAGCGAAATAAATACAAAGAGCTTTGATCTTATGGAGAGGCGCTATATAAAATACTGTATTTAACTATACTTTGACGTAAATATAACGACATTACGACATACAGATAATTTACGACTTTCACTGTGTAAATAACGGTGCTTGTTCCGATGGTCTTTTTAGACCCCCTGACTTACCCGAAAGAGTATCATTTTTGTATCAAATGAAATACCATTTTTCTCATTGTTTCAGGCACTTTCAGCCTCCAAATCCATTTCTTTCCGAAAATGGAGACAAATAACTTCCGTTCTTATGGCAATTATACGTAATTAGCGCAGAACGGGGAAAAAAAAAAAAAAAAAAAACAGCCATTTTGATATCATGTACATTGGCATTTACAACAACATATGTTGAAGGCCCAAAGTTTTAGAAAATCAATGAAACCCATAGTTTGCACTGTTAACTACAAAATAAGCAGCTTTTTCCTGTGCACGGCAGCCATCTTGAATTTAGGCTCCAATGTGTGACCGCCATTTTGAATTAAACTACGATTTTGGTGAAATAACAAAAATATTGATTTAAAAAGTTAAACCAAGTCTTATCTGACCTATATAATAAAGTTTAAATTATGTTTGAACCATATATTAATGCCTTTTTATAGGGTGGCGGCCATTTTGCAAATGGCGGCCATATTGGAAGGAAATTAATTTGGCCCCTAGACCAGATTTGTTTAGCATATCAATAGCTACCTCTGTGCCAAATTTGGTACTTTTCACCCAAAATGCACAATACTTTCACCATTCTGCATGACTAATGTGTTTGTGTCCCTGGGCAAGATTCTTAATCTAATCTAAATTGCCTCGTCGACCCAAACGAAATTTAGGAAGCTGTTAGGGGAATATCGCGAATCTAGTGGATAGGTTTGAGCGCTTAACCGGGGTGGCGGCTCCCTAGATGACACAAAGATGATTCTGATGATTTCGTAGTGACAGCGAAATAAATACAAAGAGCTTTGATCTTATGGAGAGGCGCTATATAAAATACTGTATTTAACTATACTTTGACGTAAATATAACGACATTACGACATACAGATAATTTACGACTTTCACTGTGTAAATAACGGTGCTTGTTCCGATGGTCTTTTTAGACCCCCTGACTTACCCGAAAGAGTATCATTTTTGTATCAAATGAAATACCATTTTTCTCATTGTTTCAGGCACTTTCAGCCTCCAAATCCATTTCTTTCCGAAAATGGAGACAAATAACTTCCGTTCTTATGGCAATTATACGTAATTAGCGCAGAACGGGGTGTTACAACATGCATTTTCACCTTTAGCATCAAAACCGCAAGATTGTTAACGGCAATATATCCCTGTAGGCTTCTAAGAGATTATGGCCCGAAATTATGCTCCAGGAGCATATGGCCCAGGATCATAATGGTCCTGGAGCATATGTTCCTGGAGCATAAATAATTTGGAAAATATGTGCCCAAGTCATATATAAGTCAAAATGTGCCCCAGGAGCATATTTGAATATGCTCCTGAAGCATATTGGAATGCACGATGCTCCAGTAGCATGGCAAATATCCACGTTTTGTATTGTTGTGTTGTTGTTCTTCTCTTTTTTAAATAAAACCTGTACCAGGGTTGGTGAAATCACAGAGGGTGTTTTGATCCAATTCCATGATGCGCTGCATTGTCCAATCCCATGGTGCAATCCCATGATGCACTGCATTGTGCTTATACTGTACTGTGCTGGACTCATAAACGTTTTTACCTGTTGCCATTAAAATAAACTGTCGTACCTCTCACGGTGAATTAACACACCTAAAACGTTTAATGAGGTCTCACTCATTTTGAAATCTACTATGCAGATGGACAGACCGAGGGATGGACAGACAGACCGACGGATGGATGAATAGTCTTGGATATTTGCACGGGTGGACGGACGGCTAAAATTAATTGTAATTGAATAGGTGGATCGGAAGGACGGGCAGAGAAACTAACGTAAGATCCAGAAACCTCTTTAAACTCCAGACTACTCATGCACTGTTCTTATAACTATAGCCGCAGTTTCTAGTTTATGAAAGTCATTAAACAATAAACTACTAATTTGCAGTAGTTTCTTTATGCCTCTGCACAGCTGTTCAATGTCCATAACGCTGGTCATTCATAAGTTTATATAATGGTCATTGTTGACCATTATTATATATATATATATATATAATGAAATGACGGCGCAAATAGATTATAATTTATCACTGTTAAGTTGCCAATTAAATGATTTATTGAAGCACCTTTAAAAATCCAGGAGCACCTTTAAAAATCCAGCAAAGACAACAAAATATTAGACTTAATAATAAATGGTCCAAAAAGAACACCATCCTTGAGTGACAAGAGTAATAAATCATGACTTTGTTTGCTGTATTAATTAAGTTCAGTTATTGCCAACACGTGGTTTAACGCAGCGACACGCAGAACATACACGTGCATGGTTTATGCAGGTGTAAACCGCAAACGTGCACTGTGCGTACTGAGACTGAGAGTGGCCATCTTGTTTGCTTTAGTGATGATGAAAAGTTTTAAACAAAAATGTTTGCATATTTCTATAGGAAACCCTTGGCATCTATGAAATCAAAAGTTTTCTTGCAATGTAAAAAGAATACTCAAGCCAATACGATATGTACTTTTTGAGATACGCATAACTAGCGGGTGCCCGCTCTTCCAGCGGGCCACGCTACGTTTGCTGATGACTATATAGACCGTGAACATGGTGAAGATCACAAATTCACTGAAAATCGAGTTCTCACTCTTGTCCCCTTCCCCTTTTCTCCTTTCCATTTCTCTCTTACCCTTCCCCCTTCTCCTTTCCATTTCTCTCTTACCCTTCCCCCTTCTCCTTTCCATTTCTCTCTTACCCTTCCCCCTTCTCCTTTCCATTTCTCTCTTACCCTTCCCCCTTCTCCTTTCCATTTCTCTCTTACCCTTCCCCCTTCTCCTTTCCATTTCTCTCTTACCCTTTCCCTTTTACCTTTATTTCCCCCTCTCTCTCCAAGCTCTCCAATTCCCTCTCTTCCTTTCCTCTTTCCAGTTCAGCCCCTATCTCTTGCTGATTGATGATTTTTACAAAGCAAAACAATAAAAACGTCAATAGAGAAATAGCAAGGAAAAGTCAATGTATATTTCTGGTATTTTCTCTCACCAATCACCACATGATGCCCGAAATAGGAAATGTCAAACTCAAACTCACAATGTATTTGAAAGCAAATATTATATGACCCAATTTGTTATTGAAACACTATACGACGTTTGTTATTAAAGTCTGACTTTTAAAGGGGCATTTCGTGATCCACATCAGATTCGTCCCCCGGACTGAAGATCTAACCTAAGTATTTCTTCCCAAGATTGGTCAACTCTCGATTAGATTAGTAGTCCAGTTTTAGAATATGGTTGCATTATAATTTCTTGCAACCTTTGTTTCGCTTTCTCTGATTACATCTCATCGAAATATTCTCTTCTTATCTTCAGGGACCTCGCGAGTTTAGCATCAGTTCATTTTATCTCTCGTTGATAAGTTAGTTTGTGCTGAACAAACTCGTATATCGAAAGTCCTGCAGACTCTGAAATCGGACCCATTTCCCCCCTAGATCGCAAAAGGAAACTAGAGCTACGTGTGGCTGTTCATTCTGCTTCTCTGCTCATTCTGCCCATTCTGCTCATTCTGCCCAATCTGTTCATTCTGCTCACTTCTGCTTTTCTTCTCATTCTGCTCATTCTGCTTTTCTTCTCATTCTGCTCATTCTGCTTTTCTTCTCATTCTTCCCATTCTGCTTTTCATCTCATTCTGCTCATTCTGCTTTTCTTCTCATTCTGCTTTTCATCTCATTCTGTTTTTCTTCTCATTCTGCTCATTCTGATTTTCTTCTAATTCTTCCCATTCTGCTTTTCTTCTCATTCTTCCCATTCTGCTTTTCTGCTCATTCTGCTCATTCTGCTTATTCTGCTTTTCTGCTCATTCTGCTTATTCTGCTTTTCTGCTCATTCTGCTTATTCTGCTTTTCTGCTCATTCTGCTCATTCTGCCCATTCTGCTCATTCCACTTTTTCCTCCTTTTCAACCAACCACTCTTAATTGAAAATTCTATTAACAAATTTCAAATAAAACATTACTAAGCCTGTTAATAAAACAAACGGCAAAATATATTGGAATATCGCGATAAATGACCAATGAATCCAATGGTGACATCATGCATCATTCAAAGTAGACGATAATAGAACAGTATGAAAACAAGTTATGGAAACATAACCCAAACACAGAAAACGGGAGTAACAGAATTTCATTCAAGTTTATAAAGTTATTGTTAAATGTTCATTTTTTTCTCCCTCTTTTTAGTTGACCATCGTCAGCTGAGTATACAAAATGTTGAATGACTATACATACAAGAGCTTGTATAGAGCTTTCTGAAATGTTTAAATGGGTTGTATGCAACTGTATGTAGTAATCCGGGTTATTGGTTAAGACATGTGGGACCACCTTTGCGGGTTACTCGGGGACATTACAAGTTTGAGAACAGAAAGTTTATTCTATCCTGAAAGAAGTACGCGTCACGGCTAAAACAGCTACAGGAGCAACGTGACACCAGGCTAAGGTATGAGATTAGCAACGCTTGCAAACTACTACCGACTTGAATATCCAACCCAGGGGGACAAATTGGGCTTTTTTTGGTTTTAAATAATATACTGATCGTCCAGCGATTGTAAGGATAATGGTGAAATAGTATCTGTTACGGGAGCTGCATGTTTAAACGGCACTGGCGGGGTTTGTACTGGAAGCGGGGTGCTTCACCTTTGTACCCCGGGTTGCCTTCGGGCATTTGATGTCGGACACTCACCCGTATGACCTACATGGAATGGTGTTGCTCTACTCCGATTTTCTGTTTTGTGTATGATCAAAAGTATAGTCTAATTACTAGAGTTTATTTGGTGTTCAAGGGTTTGAAAATTTTAATTGAAAATGGTTGGTTTTGATGTATTGGTTTGTCAGGGAGAAGTTTCGATAATTCGTGCCTTGATGCATGCTAGAGCTCTTGATGATTGTGATGGAATTCCACTACGCTTGGTTGACTATGCGGCGCGGCGGAAGGTTTGGACCTGACACCAGTGAGCGAAAATCAAGAAACCTAGCACATTGATCTACATATGTAATTACTGGAATTCGCACACTAGGCCTATCATTTTACACAAACCAACATGATATTAATCAGTATCTGTATCATTGTCTTCGCATTGTCTGCATAGGCATACTGCTGTTACATTGACGTCAATTTTTCTTTGTGTCCGGTAGCGTCACTCAACCATGCACCGGCAGCAAAATGGCCGGCACCGCCGGTGTTTCAGCCATGCGCTATTTGCACCACGTTTTTAAACATTTTTTCTAATATGTTTAATATCTAAACACCTTGTAGCTAAGTACGTTTAAAGTCTAAAGATGATTAGGTATTTGTCACCAAGTGTTAGGCATTTGATGCACACACTCAAAAAAAGTGACACTAAATGGGTATACAATTTGGGTCTTCAGACGAGCATGTAAGGTGTCAATTTGACACGTTTGGGTGTCAGAATGACACCTGTCACCATGGTGTCAGATGACACATTTAAGTTGTCAGGTGACACCTTTAGGGTGTCAATAACACTTTTAGGATGTCAGAATGACACTGTTAGGGTGACAAGCCAGAATGTCACCTTTGGGGTCTCATTTTGAGACCCCAAAGGTGTCATTCTGGCTTGACACCCTAAAGGTTTTCCAAAGGTGTAATTTCTGGCTTGACACCCTAAAGGTGTCATTCTGATACCCTAAAGGTGTCATCTAGTGTCACCTGACACCCAAAAGTGTCATCTGACATCCTAAAGGTGTCTAAAGATGTCATTCTGACACCTCAACCGTGTCAAATTGACACCCTTACATGCTCATCTGAAGACCCAAAATTTGACACCTTTTCTTTTTTCAGTGCAGTGTTCAGAAATTTGACATGTTTAATACGAAAACACATCTTTGCACAACGTTTCTAAACACTTTTTGTATAGTACGAGCACCATTTAGCATTATGGACGTGTCCATAAGACACGCCAATGGAGAGGGCCAAATTTCAAAATTTTCCAGCTCGCTTCATTCGCCGATAAACCCATGCATGCTTTAAAATTTTTCACGTCGTCTGGAAAATCTGAAACGGAGGAGAACGTGGTGTAGTGGTTGGAACCAACTGAAATCAAAACGAACCCAAACCAAACATAGCCCTATTTCACAAATAGTATATATATCACACTCGACTCCACATAAAACAACACACTTCTGCCCGAAAGCTGATCTAATAAGCACAAGTAAAATTACAATACTTGAAATAATCCCCAACGATACTGTAACACATTATGTTGTACATATTTCATATTAAAAAAATAAATCCCTCCATTTGTTTTGGTCACATTAAGTGAAGGGCCAAGGCTCCAAATGCCATTCACCAGCAGGACCAGCACCATGCAGCACTAGCAGCACCACGCGGCACCGCCACCATCGCCCCATCGGCCACCACCACTCCTCTTTCTGGAAGGTTTGTACCCACCCCTAATCATGCTATCGCAGTGACACCGAAGCAAGATTATACTAACCCAATGTGTTGATTGGCTCTTTGTAGTATATTTAGCATGATTTGGCTAAACGAAACAGATTCGGGCCAAACAAATTTTGTGTAGCCACATAAAACTTCTAGTAAATAATAATAATAAAAAAATGCACAAAAAAGCGTTTACACTCCAAGAGAGTAATAGGAATGGGAAGCTATGGATCTTGCAAGAACCCTGTCAAAATCAAAGCCTACCTTTTAAACCAAATAAAGTAGGTGCCCAATCCTGGTGTCACCATGTCCTCCATTTCCAATTTATCAACAGAAGGCCAGCATAGAGGTGAGTGACCGACCGGACCGTTCTAGAAAGTTAATCACCCTGTCGGTCAGTCATTCGATCGAATTAAAAATGGTATTCATTTCTCATTAACATTTACTTCTATGTACACTGTCATCAACATACACTTGTAGATGATCCAAAGTATGATTATCAAATTCCAAAGTAGTTCGCCCCTTGGCTCGAGGTGAAGAACGCTAACGTGAACAGCCTTCTGGCCGTCCCCTTATCACTTTATAAGCATCACTGTTACCTTCTTTTAGTCACGTACGAAGCTTCTGGCACAAACTGGCTACTTTTACGAAAAAAAAGCGTACAGCTGCATTAGATTTATGTTATGGTATTTTGTCTTATTCGCTCTTCTCCTCTTTCTTGTCCGATTCTTTCTCCAGATTCGCTGTTCCCATCTTTTCTTCTCTCTTCTCCCTCTGTGTGCCCCTGTTTCTTTCGTTTCGGTTTTTTTTTTCTTATGGATTTGAGCACACATTATGTCGTCAGATTAAATCAATTTGTTCACATGTAATGTCGACCTACAACATGTACTTTTAATTACATGTGCTTTTAGGCATCTCGGTTTTTGTTCAAATCACTCAACATATATGGCAATTCTAGAATTACTCGACAAGGTATGTAATGCAGTAGAAACTCATGAACAAACACTTGGAATATTTCTATATTTATCGAAAGCTTTCGACACCATTGATCATGACATTTAACTTTACAAATTAGAACATTACGGATATAGAGGGGTGGTTTTGGAATGGTTCAGAAGTTATCTAAACAATCGCAATCAATATGGTTCATATCTTTAAATAAATTCGGACCTTAAAATATAATGTAGTGTTCTGCAGGGTTCAATACTTGGCCCATTAATTTTTATCATCTACGTTAAAGCAATAACAGCACATTTTTTGAACATTTTTTTTCTTTCGTTTCGTTAACACGCTCTCTCCCTCTCTCTTTAGCTCTCTCTCTCGTTCATAGAATTGCAGCCCTTTTAAACTTGTGCAGCCATGAAACTTGGTTAGACAATCATATTCAACCATGGTAGATATAGTTAATAACACAACTCATTGGCTTGTGAGATGGCTTCAGTTGGCTTCCCTACTTATAATATATTTTTGTATTATGATATGCACTGAAAGAATTTAGACTTTAGTATGGAAATATGTCAGCAGGGAGCCTGTGCACCAATTAGTTACAAAGTTTAAAAACCTGTAACTAATTTTGGTATCAAAATGATCAAATTTTGACTATACCTTTTCCCAATTGTGTCAAACATTTGACAAATTATTTTGGTGAGCTCTCCGCTGACTAATCTGTTTTAAGAGTGTATATTTTTCTCGTTGCATTAAAATACTATCTGTATATCTTTAGTATGAATAGTGTTTTTGTGGGGGTTGTAATTAAATGCCTTTTAAATTTAGTAATTTCTGATTAAGCCCTAAGGGGTTGTCTATATCGGCACGATTGTGGTCTGTCAGCAGTCAGGACCTTCCTTTATTATATTGTATATGTCATTTTTGCTGAATTAAAGGGGGATGACCCGATTTAAGTCTATAAATTTTTCATCTTGATAGAATGGCCTTCACCCCAAAACCCCATCTATAAAGTTTTGCGCCGATATTTCAACCCGTTTTAAAGTGAGAGCTAAAACATGATTTTGCAATCCCCATTGAGTACTGTGTAAAATTAATATTGGTCGACCAAAATGGGGCATATTTTCGCTCATAACATCCAAACCAAACATCCTTTAGCCCTAAGATTTCACAGGGTAAATGAGAAAAATAGTAGCTTTCTTCTTATATCAAAATTTTGACCACTTCCGGTAAAATCAGGGGTCCCTGGGGACGAGGGCCATAGCGATCGGACCGTGGACCTTTAATCTTGGTACACGATGTAGCCTAGGAAATATTGAAAGCAACAACCAAAGTTTTCTCTAACGGCAACGAACACAATTTAATATTGAACAGCACACTGCAAAAATGTGTCTAGCATGGAGACATGTCTTCAGCACACATGTCGTAATTTAGCGTCTTTGTGCAAGTCACATAATATAACCACACGTCTTGTAGTTCACGACTCTTTGTTTTTGTATACGAGTATGTCTAGTATGTAGACATATAAACTAATGATAAGACATGACTCGAAGAATAAGTGACTTGTTTAAAATCACTTATTCAATTATGTGTCTTTAATAAGGACATGAAGAAAGACATGTCCTAGTTTGCTCAGTCCTATAATTTAGATAAAACATGGCTTAATACAATTTAATGTCTTGTAGCTTGTCATGTAGTCATGTCCATATTTTAAAGGCATTTTAAGCCGTGTCCATCCAAAAGACATGTCTAAATGCAAGACAAGACTTGTCTAAGAACGCGGATAAAAAGTGGCTTCAAAGTCGCGTCTTAAAATAGTGTCCTCAGGAAAGACACAGGTTCTGCAGTGCAGTGGTACTTATATAATCTTAACCCCTAATAATTTCCAATGATGAACAAGGTATAAACGAGGGCAACGGATTGAATTATTCTTATTTGACTAATATTGAGTACATCCATCTACTCTGATTTGGTGAGAATCAAATTAAGGCTCTAAATAATCAAATGCGACATGAAATAAAACTTCAAGACAAAATTTAATATACTTCTTGAATACAACAGAATACAAAAGGGGGTATGCCTAAATTGGTCAAGTTATATACCCTCATAGTCTCGCCCATGCTGTATCACAACGATCAACTCCAATCTATTTCAGTTTCATCTTGATATTCATCTAGTTCTGGGTCCTTCACCCTGCTCCAATTTGAGGAGTGGAAACACTCCGAATACCTGATGGGAGTGATTGGGTTACAACTCCCGTCAACCGCCCATGAAGAGAACAACTATAACACGCGGTGTCCTATTATCGCCTAATAACTTCATATTAACCAGCTAATATTGTTTTAAAGGCGTGGTGTTGGGACGAAAATGAATACATCTGCCAGATTTTGGATAAGATTTCTTAACGGCGTCGATTGTGGACATTCGGAGTATTGTCTGATTTGATGGTGCCGGTGTCTCAACTTGACTTTTTAGTAGATAGCGTTGATTAGCCGGTACTTGGCGTTGACCATTGGTAATATACTAAGTTACGGGTTAGCGGCATTTTGGTTCTCGTTACCATGCCCTTGTTCACAGTTTCTTAACAGACTTCTTGACTGATTTTGTACATAGTTTATAGAAAATACTTCGAAATCTAAGATTCGTCCGCTTTGTTTTCCACCAATCAACTGATTGATGAAAAATCAATCAACTGATCATTGACCAGAGTGTGAATAAATACATTTAAATCTCGTGTTTGCACCAGAATCAATTATTCTCAATACTATAGTAGTCTGACAAAAAGCCTGGTGTAATTTTTACAACGTTTAAAACTGTCCCTTTACATAATAAGAACGTATAAACAAAGAAAATGTGGTAAAATGCACCCCATCCAAATGCTCAATTGGTTCGGAACATTTCTTACTCTTTGTAGAGAAGAGACTGTGGTCTAGCGGTTAAAGGTTTTTACTTCTGGCGCAAAGGTCTCCGGTTCAAAGCATGATGTGGAAGTTTAAGCCGTCGGTCCCATGCATAGAAGAGTCATACTTGTATATTGTCTTCGCAATAAGTTTCAATATAAGAATGTGGATAATGAATCACGATTGTCCTATTGTGATTTACATTTCTGCATGTGTTTGGCCATTTTGTTTAAAAACTGCCTCAAAGTTTCAATGTTCTGTAACTAGGCGATGTGAAATCGAATAACTCCTTGTGAATTGCTCATTATTATACACATACATGTGTATTCCAAGGCCAGACCCTTTTACTTACTTTATTAAGAACAAACAAACGTTATAGGTTCGAATCCAGGTTCTGTTATTTACAGTTTGTAGAGAAAGTTTTGACTAAAGTAATGTCATATTATTAAAACATGGTAAAGTTGCTTGTTCCAATCGTCTTTGGGACCCCCTGATTTACTCGGAAGTAGAATCAATGTCGTACTGGAGTGTCAGCCTCCAAATCCACATCTTTGCGAAGATAGAAACAGAACATCGCCGTTTTTATTATCGCAATGATGATAGGGCTTTGCAATATGCATTATCGCTTCTACCGCATAAAAACCACAAGTTTGTTTCCCAAGAAACTTGGTGTTGAGTGTATTCAAGTACCAGGATTTTATAACAAGTAGAGAACACGACACACGTAGATCGGAACAAGCACCTTTATGCTCTTTGACGACATTCGTTCAAGTTGAACTCAACTTGGGCATCTCTACAGAGTGTCCCAAAATAAATGCAATCCTCGCAGTTGGTGCTATAATTTCAAAATTACTGAGAATTATTCAAATTTTATAACAGATTCTGAATGACGAACTATTTTCATACATTCTGTCCAATTTTTGTCTGATACGGTTCACTAGTTTTTGAAAACAAAGGCTATTGTGCAACCTCCTGTCAAATTACCCCATTCCAAGTTTGCCTTAGATCGTTGAAGCAGGTTCACCTTCAAAAGTTGGATAAAATGTCGTAACTACACAAATTTCCTGGCCTTTGTTTTTAAAATAAATTACTAAAATATTCGCCGTTATGGTTTTATCCACGGTCGTTTATCGTCTGTACAGTATTTTCATCTACTCATATTAGAATAGTAACTTGACAAAACTTAAATGTTTTATCTTCAGTGTGTCTGACAAATCCGCGTGAATATTACAAATTGCAGCGGAGGGACTAAATACCAAATGAATGGAAATGGTATGAATGGATGTTGAAGACTTCCTAGATATATTGGACCATTTGATAGAAACAACAAACACAAATAATCCACTGAAAATCAAACTTGAGTTCAATCAAACACAATGTCAGATGTCATAATTTGTGAACAGAGAACATTTCCCTTACTGGGTTATTGAACCCAGAATTAAGTGGTAAGGATAAAGAAAGAGACAGGAGAAGAGAAATAAAAACCAGCACCTACGTACGTAAGCATGCCTTGATGTGTATTCATGCAGTCAAACTTGGAACGGCTTAAGTGTGGCTTACTTACGTATAAATCGCCTTTGTTCTAAAAATCAGTGAAGCAAATCAAATGAAATTGTAACATTATGTGGAGAAAAGGATAGGTCTAACAAACACTGACAAATATCTCGCAACATTTCAACATTTTAAAAAATAATTTTGAAATTATAGCCCCCAACCATTTGGTATTTAATCCCTCCACTGCAATTTGTAATATTCACCCGGATTTGTCAGACACACTGAATATAAAACATTTAAGTTTTGTCAAGTTACTATTCTAAATATGTGTAAAGGAACATACTGTACAGACGATAAAAGACAGTGGATAAAACAATAACGACAAATATTTTAGTAATTTCTTTTTAAAAACAAAAGGCAGGATTAGTACCAGGAGATTTTTGTAGTTGAAAGACATTTTATTCAACTTTTGAAGGTGAACCTGCTTTAACTATTGTAGGCAAACTTGGAATGGGGTAATTTGACAGCGGGTTACATAATAGCCTTTGTTTTCAAAACTAGTGAACCGTATCAGACAAAAATTGGGCAGGATATACGAAACTAGTTCTTCATTCAGAATCTGCTATAAAATTGAATAATTCTTAGTAATTTTGAAATTATAGCACCAACGGTGAGAATTGCATTTATTTTGGGACACTCTGTATATTTGAACAACACATCTTTATTCAAGACATTTTTAATGGTTAAGTAACTCTTAGCAAATGTAAGATCTAACTCATCCGCGCACCCGTGGACCCGCGCACTTCACGATCAAAGGCAAATAATTGAGACAAAAATATAATTCAACTTTAAAAAAGAAAAGAAAATGGGTTAACTCTTTTCCGTTCTATTTTATTCCTGCATCTTTGAATAGAAATGTATCATTATAGTTATTGAGTACATTTCTAAACACTTTTCCTTTTCAAATGACAAGTATGGGTTAGTCAGTATTTTCAATTTATGCTAATAAATACGAGGATGTTTCCCGTCAATGTCATCATTTTCATAGCGGAGACGACACGATCGTATCCCCCGGCTACCACTGCCTGCTGCAACCTGTCTCTTAACCCGCTGCATCATCATCCCACCCCGTTATAATAATGACTTGGAGCAGTATTTATATCGCCATCACCGCATATTTATAATAGTTTCACAAATCACCTGGGTGGAACACTTGAACATCGTGTTCTATTGGGCACTTTACGCTGTTGGAAGTCTTAGTTCGTTTCGGTATTTCAACGACGTTGTGACTGCTTGGGTGTTGAACTTGACACTCATGGCTCAATCGGAGTACCCATCGCTGCGCCTTAACTCAGTAGAAACGATGTTGAGTTAAAGGGGGGACATGGCGTCATTTTCATACAATATTATGATTATTGCAATCACAGCACATAGTTTCTTTGAATACAAGCAAGTGATATACCAAAATGTTCGGTATGATGATTGATGAGCCTTTTTCAAATATATTTGTCTCGGATCATATCGACCTCCGGTATGCTAATTAGCAGGGGTCAAAGGTCACGACACCAAGAAAATCAGAAATTCAAAATGACAATTTTGCCCCCATTTATCTCAAAAATATAAAGTTATTTGAACATAGTTTGTTTCTTAAACAATTACTATGACTAGGATCTGTGATCCTATGAGAGCGTTTACCAAAATTATATTCCGTGTTGCCATTGCAACCGTTCAAACTTCTTTCGCCATTTTTGCTGCTGGCATACAAAAATCAATGTAACTCAAAAACTAAAGGGTTTTATACAAAATCCTCTCATAGGATCATAGTATGTAAACACTAAACTAGTTTTGTGCCAAATTTGAAATCAATAGGTCAAACCGTTTTTGAGATAAATGGGGGGGGGGCAAGTTTTCAACCTTCGAAAATGGCAAAAAATGATATAGGCCATTAAAGGTCCACAGGCGTTTAATTGTTAATCAATTATTAAATTAATTAATGATTGCAATTTTGTTTTTTAATTCTATATTTATCAATTCTATTAATAATACTATTTTTTAAATCAAAAACAAATCTGTAAATGGTCACTTTTACACCAAAATTAATTTATTTTTGTAATTCTCTTAAATATTACTGCTTGAAAAACAAAGTAAATGTAGCTGCTTGAAAAACAATAAGAAACATAAGAAATCTCTTTCTCTGTGTGATGCTGTACACTTCGATCAACCATAACATTTGAACGAAATGTCCGATTTTCACCAAATAAAAAAGTAAAAAACTCCTGAAAGTTGTGAGAATTCAGAAATTTAGAAAACTACAATTTGATCTCTCAAAAAACAAACTGACGCCATGTCCCCCTTAACGTATATTGGTCCAATCTTGATGTTGACCATGCCTGAAGTCACTGCGAGAGACTGGTAAAAAACCCTGAACAAAAAACCAACGTTATTTTTCCCATTTGCTTGAAATTCGAGCACTAAGAAGAAAGAAGACACAAGATCGATTTATAAAAAAAAAAAAACAAAACTGTTTTTAAAAAAAAAACAAACAAACGAGAGATTAATGGCTTTATGGGATGAATTCGTCAGGTGTCTGTTCTTGAACCTTATTCTGCGAGTATATGCCAATGCAACCTCGAAAGGGGTCCATTATGACCATAAAAGCGTATTTTATAGTTGTGGCCTTTTTCAATTCTAGAAATAAAACATTGGAAGAATATCCATTCATTTGATACACTAATCAACATCTGTGTAAATCCCACTGGAAATGGGTGAAAAAATCCGAATTGCCATTGGGAGGATTGCCATAAGCATTTCCCATTTTATAGAAAGGGATATTTATATCCTCTGTGAAGACGGAATACTTAGGTTAAAGTCCTGACTCAGAGATTTCCCGAGAGGGCGCCCTCAATGGTTCAACCCAATCGTGTTTTTGCATATATATTACATCAAATGTTGTCCATACTAATCACGTATAACTAACGCTCAAATCGAAGTCCTTCATATCCCTTAAATCCCTAAATGCCATTTTTTGACACTTTTCAAAAATTATGGACGGACCCCTGGCTTGTGTTTTGGGGAAAGTGGCTCCTAGATCTACCAACACAAATAACGCTACCTCTAAGTTTGCGGTAATCGTCGGGTTGGTTGTCATTTTCTAGGGACACAATAAAAAAAATCCCAACATTCGCATAATATTCCGGATCCTGAATTTTGTTATACATAATATCCTATGGCACTGTTTATCTTTAGTATTTCTGCATGAAAACCAAATAATCGATTAATCTCTAACTTTGTAATTAAACAATTATTGTTGTTATTTAGTTCTAGTTGACAGTTTTTAATTTAATTCTACACAAAAATTATATCTCGAAATCTCTGACTCGCCGTAAGTAGTTTTCAGTACAACTTTTATTGGGACACCCTGTAAAAAGTTTTTAAAGACTGTACTTACCACATCAGGAGTTTTTAAATGTGTTTTCGTCCGGCAATATGTCTCACGCTACGTACTGTTTGTTTGTAGGGTGGTTAAATGTTTAATGGAAGTATGCCGCAGGTAGTATATCGGCGAATAAGTTACATGATCATTCAGTGGTTGAAAATATTCAAGTCAATTAACAAAACGCACATCAACCGTACCAGAACTTCCGTGAAACCGCATTAAAGCAAAGCACTGTTCTGTTAATTATAATCAAAATAATTTAATTATGCAAATATCTTACACTTTAATTCAACAGAGGTTGAACTAGATAACTCCGTTATCAGGCATATCTAAAATTCGTGTTTTGGACTAGACTGATACACCAAACTTTATCCATTTTCACGCGTCTATCTTAGCAAATTTAGGTTCTGCAAAAGCCCTACCCTTCGTAGAATTCGGCTTGGCTCAGAATCTACAATAATTGCCAGTACACTTCTCGTGTTTCAATGGAAATGGTTAGTGTTACTGCTTTGGCCTACTGTCTACGCACAGACAAAACTTCTTCAATAGATAGATGGTACGTGATCTAGCCACCCGAGAATGGAACGTGGATATTTGATGACAAATTTTGACAAGATAGTGTTTTGCCTAAGGCCTAGAAAAGGTTATTATGATCCAGATATCAATACCATAAGATCAGTTTCTTATCAGTGGTCAGATAAGCGGACAGTTTGGACACTTATAATAATATAGTATTGTGGGCGACCATGTTTCGTTCTTCACCAAGCAATGTCATATACACCGCACTCATGTGTGTGTGTATGTGTGCACTCGTCCGCGCGTGTGGTGTGTGTGTGTGGTGTGCGAGTGTGTGTGTGTGGGTGTTGGTGTGTTGGAGGCAACATGTAGAGACACCGCGGCGCAATTGTGCGAACTAAACATATTATGGACAGATGGATTTCTAAGCATTTACAGTAGATACGATACATAATACATTGAAAAATTTGTAATAAAAGAATATAATAGCAATTATTAGAGCGCCTCCAATTCTTTAATAATGCCTGAGAGAATTTGCACAGTGCATTGTAAATTGGTAGGGAAACTATACACATGTGAATGGTAGAGCGCAAAACTCTCTATGTGTCACATTTAAGAAGGAGTTTGTAATAGAATAAACTGATATCGAGATGAGACCGATATAATTCAACAGATGTGTCGCCTTGAATGTGAAACCGTCATTTGACAAAAAAGGGAAAATAGCGGGAAATAGCGTCAGTTGTGTTCCCGCCTATCTGTTTAATTTTCGTAAGATGTGCCATTTCATAATGTATAGACAAAAATTTAACATTTCCCTTCGTTAGTGACGCAGCACACCTTGAGCGTTATACGCACAGTTACTTAGACAAGTACTAACTACACAACTGTGCACAAACCTCACAAATTTGAAAATTGGGGGCGATCTTCAACAATGCTTTATCTGTTATGATGAGTTAGCCTGTAACATGACATTTTAATGTGAGCTGTGATTCCTGATATAGTGCGGCGTATGGAAATCTCCACCAATAGTAAATAACGCTGTCAAAGAAACTTCAAAGGAGATAAAACTAAAATGAAGAAAGGAAAACCGTGTGAGTGAATAAAATATATGATTTTTGTGTAAAATCAGAATTAAAGATGTTCTGCATCCTCCACATTATAAAAGCTATTAGTCACTGCTAAGTGTTTTAGAACCAACTTATTCTATAGCCCATTGGATAAGTAGAACTTACAATTTGAAAAAACTTAAAATGCTTCATTCGAGAGATCCATCTATAAATAATACAAGGGTCAAAACAACATAAAAACATTTTCACCCGCTCAATTAGTAGAATCTTCCAAATGACACTATCTTGAGAAAAACACAGCATGTCAAACCCAAAAGTGTCACGCGTAATCACGATTATCTGTCATAAAGGTTCCAGCACCATAATGAAGCTCTCTTTTAAGCATGATATTACACCAATATTGACAAGTATAAAATTCTTTATAATGACAAGTAGGTCAATTCTACAACAATGAATTTGTCGACAAGTCGTCTGACATGGTTTGCATAGGTTATCTTCCTACCATATCCTTGTCAAGACCACTGATAATATACCTGTGTTACAAACACTTTTAAAGGGTTAAACACGAAACTAGACGTATCTGTTTACATTGCGTGTACTATACCTTACACGCCTAATTCAACTCGAGATATCTTGAACTTAAAGGGACACAAAAATAAGGATACACATTTCTCTAATTTGCACTTTATTGGTTTTGTAGAACACCTATACTGAGGACGTTTTCAAAGTTAAATGGACAAATAAGTGGAAAAGAAAACCAAAAACTAAATTCTAAATTTGCCTGCTGTCCTAATTGGCCCTATAGAGAAGTATGCTCGGATCTTCTGCAAAATCATGTTTTCATTACATGCAAAACATGCAAAAGGCGTTCTGGATTATTCACTTCAGGTGAGATTTAACTTCGTCACAACAATCCATTCCTACTTTTTTTTTATAAAAACGGATACAAAATGTCATCATAACCAATTCATCTTTCTGAAAATGTGGTAGGCAATTTCTTTCCCACAAGGATTAACTAGCAGGGTTGAGGTTAAATTTTAAACGTAATCCTAAAACGGGCAATCGAGCACACAAAAGTTATAGCGATTGTTGAATTGGACAGCATCGGATGTTTGAGTCGCATTGTCAACGTATGCTATTCATGCTAGTTGACAGCGTTAAGTGAAAAAGTGTTAAAAAAGTGTTCAAGCACGTGTTCTTAGAACAATCAGATTTTAAACAACTGTGAACAACATAAGGATGCGTTCAAATGTAACAGTTTTTCGAACAGTGACAGTGTTATTGAAAAAAATGTGAGCAAAATGTGAACACTTGCACACTGAGTTGATTAAAGTCAAGTGTTATACGTGTAATTAACCACCTTTCACATGATTTTGGACACAGGTTACTAATAAAAAAGGAGAAAAATGGTTAAATGTGCCACATATGCGCCTAGATGGACTTAAAAAATAGTTGAACCTTCTGGGTGTTAAAAAATTAGAAACGAGTCCGTTTCATTTAGAGGTAGTAACGCATAGCAACCAGTTTTTTTCTATGGAGCAATGATAAAAGGGTTGTGTTGTTGACTTGTTGACGGAAAGCAGCACATGCATATCAGTTATACGTAGAATGCACGCAATATACAGTAAGACCGCTTCACTGCACTAAAAAAAACAGTATCAGGAATGAATGTCATTGTATAATAAAAACAAGTCATACGACGTCACCTTAGAACATTAGTCACAACGTTTCTTATTAATGAAATTGATATTGATGATGACGATGACGATGATGATGATGATGATGATGATGATGACGACGATGATGATGACGATGAAAATGATGATGACGATGAAAATGATGATGATGATGACGAGGAGGATGACGACGATGATGAAGACGATGCCGCTGATATACAATTACAACAATTATATAGCATTAACTAACATAATAACAAATATTGTTGTCGCCGTCTTCGTCTTTATTATCTTCATCGTCATCTTCATTGGGCTATTCCAGAAAAAAAATGCCCCCCCCCTATAGAGGGCAAAATTTTGTTTACAAAAATATCTTCCTTCAATGAATTATCTGGAATTATCTGGAATTCCAGACACTACCTTCCGTAAATTACCAGGAATTCCAGACACTACCTTCCATAAATTCCATGAATTCCTAGACTACCAATGTAAATAAACATGGAATTCCCAGAGGATTATTGTTAGGGGTATAGAGGGTGTTGAAAATATTTATTTTTCCGGAATTTTCCTCTGAAAATCGTTAAAAACACTGGAATTCCGTCACCCTCTATACCTAAAATGGCTGGAATTCCCACCCCGTATTAGACATTAAATTCTGGAATTCGAGCTTTCAAAAGTGCCAAAAAGTCTGTAATTCCGGCGCCCTCTATAGAAGGGGGGGGGGCATTTTTTTCTGGAATAGTTTTGTCGTCGTCGTTCGTCGTCCTAGTCATCATCATCATACTCGTCACTATGACAAGAAGTACGACATTTGCAATTTGTACACTTTGCCTTTAACCTGCAAACGAATATAAAAACTATAATTTCTAATACGGTCACGTTACAAATTTGTAAATAAACTCTTTCTGATAAGTGTAGGTCGCGGACCTTCCGAATCTAGTTTGACTGACAAGCTGTCAGTAAGCCTGCTTGACGTGAGCAAATATCCCGATTAGACTTATCAGTTATTCTGCTCTCATATCACGTATTTAACAGATAACCGTCAATTCGATATCAAGGAAAACTTCAAAATACAAGCAATAGTATTAACGCTTCTTACACCGCAGACTACTACTTCCCAATGTTCAATTCCTTCACCAAATCACATAAAAATGTTAAAAGTACATAAACTTGAGGATCAATATGGGAAATGTGTTCATACAAGTACTCATAATTATAGCGAACATTTCATTTTTTGCCTCGATCATTGTCATGGAATGATGTCATTTTAAGTGTTTCAATTAGGCGGACACCATGATCACGGCATGCGCTTGTTAACTGGATATGGCCCACTACATACAAAGTGTTAAAGGTAGGTTTAGGTTGACAAACTATTAAAGTTATCAATCTGAGATAACTATGCTGCTAACTATATCTTTTTTGTCGTGTCAGGTTTGAAGTAGCTTGTTTTTGCCTACTTTAATAGCATGTCAAACATGCCCTCTACAGCCCCTGTACAATACCCAACTAAAAATTCTTTCTGGAACCATGGTCGCTAACGCCTTCAAATCCATGAGCATGTGGCCGCAAATTTGTGGCAGAACACTTGACGCCTCCGGACGTGTTACAAGTGTGTAGAGGTGTTCAAAGAACAATCCGGAACATTGTAGAACAATTTTAAACACCTGCGGAACATATTTTAGTTGTTCTGGATGTGATCTGTATATGCTTATGAGAACACCAAACACGTTCTTCAGGTGTTCAATATATATTACAATTGAATGTATTCTTAAAAGTTTAAAGTGTATCTTTGAAATATTGCTTTGGGCGCGAGGTCGCGGTATGCCACGTATTATCACTGATTATCCTACAAAATTTATGTGATAAGTATTACTGACAGCAAATAAGGTTGTACTAAATTTACATTAACATATATTTTAATATTTGATACTTCTGGTAAAAAATGAAAAAAAAAAATCATGAAAAATACATACTTTAACACAAAATACATCACTTTTCAGCTGGGTAAAATTTATAAAATAGAATATACTCACTAGAAGCACTGGAATATTTTTTCTATGTAAAAATCATTTATGGGTAAAATTGGCAAAAATCACTAAAAATTAACATTTCCCCCAAATCACACCAATATACTTCATTACTATTTTGGTACTCAAAAATATCAAATCTGTATGTAACAAGTACTCTTAATAGCAAATATGAAGGGTTGTACTAGTTGACTTTTCAGTTAGAGCTATTTTAATATTTGACCATTTTTGGGAAAACAATTAAAAAGTCCAAAAAATACATTATTTCAACCCAAAATAACTTGGGGTCAAGTCAATTTCGCAGAAATGTCAGCAAAGTAACAGTATCCACCCAAAAGGAGAATATACTGAATAATATCAAATCATTAGGAGTCTGGAATAATTTGTCTATGTAAAAATCAGTTTGGGTTATTAAAAATTGGCCAAATCACTAAACTTAACATTTCACCCCAAAATCTACCATATGCTCTTATCATATTCTACTCATTAATATCAATTTAGTCAATAAGTAGTCATTCACAGCCAATCTTGAAGTTGTACCAAATGTACTTTTCAAGCTATAGCTTTGTTAATATTTGGATTTTTGAGTTAAAAAATAGAAATCATGATAAAATGCATATTTAACTCAAATAACAAGGCCATAGGCAACGTTTTCAGAAATGCCAGCCAAGTAAAATTCAAAAAGTAGAATATCTATAATATGATAGCAATAGAAGCTCTGAATATTTTTGTCTATGAACTTAGATTTTGCGGTAAAATTGGCAAAATCAATAAACAATTAACATTTCTCCCCAAAAATCGCACCATTATGCCTCGTTACACCTCGTTTACTCAAAAATATCAAACTCTATATGTAATACGTATTATTCGCAGCAAGGATGAAGGTTGTAATAATGTACTTTTTAGTTTCACCTTTTAATTATTTGACATTTTTGGTTAAAAAAAAAATTAAAAATCATGAAAAGTGCATTATTTCAACCCAAAATAACTTCCCGGGCCACGTCACCTTTCAGCAAATGCCAGACGGGTAAACTTTACAAAGTAGAATTATTGAATAAAATAATATTTGAAGCTCTGGACTTTTGGGTTTGAACGGGCACACCAATATCCAGAAGTGCCCATCTCTACATACTTAATTTGGTAGGCTAAGGTGTCTGTATGATGTGTGTCCGCAAAAGGCTCCGACAGTCCCAAGTTTCGATCCATATTGCGCAAATTCACACGACTTTGATGTTACCCGTCGTGGTTTTAACCTATATGTGGACGAACCGTTCAGAGATGGCTGAAAAATCAACGAAAATGTGCTCGGTTGCAATGATAAATTACCATTTGTTTGTACGCGTTACTCAGCGGCGAGGAGTTATGCGTGTGGTGCGTTGCGACGGTGTGGGTATGCGTGGAACCAAGGGGGTGAAGCCCATCCAAAACCAGTCGTCCGTGCTGGGGCGCTGACATTGATATTGCACGGAATAATTATTAGTTTGGGTGCTGTATACACACACATAATGTCAATTCGATACAAACACTCCGCAAAATATCAGTTGTGGATGTTGGGTGCTATGGGTGGTTTTAAATTTTGTCCCTACCCATGCCACACAACCGATGAAATGCACGTCAGTCCGTCTGATTAAAATAACCGCCTCATGGATACATCTTTTCACCTAAGCGCGCCCCATTTGCATTATGAGGAAAAAAAAGAGATTGAGACCAATGATCCAGGTGCACTTATTACAACTGGCCACCTCTACCACATCCTCAAATGTTGTATCACTACCGATAGTGTATATGCAGAGCGGCACCCACAGGTATGTGGAAAGAAGCGGAGGCAGCCATGGCCATTGCTTTCTATTGTTGGTATCTATGTTTTCTTTGTGTCGGCAAAACAGGCGAGACGATGAATTTCTAAAGATTACGTATAAACGTTTTGCCTCTCTATTCTATATAGAACCTCTTTTGGTTGGACAACGGGGATTACGCGAAGAGGCTATACATGCTATGTGCGGTACGCAAAAAAAAAACAGGTTACTTATAGTGCAAAAAACGGCTGTGGGGAAAAGAAAGAGAAAACGCCAAGAACACGTCAGTGTTTATTTCGCTTTGATTGTAGTATGTATGGATACTACGGGTACCCCACAGAGATTTGAGAAGAAAACAAAATAAATTACCGGAAAATTAAGGATGAAATATTGACGTTTTAATTTATAAAATAGGAACTATAAAGCATAGCCATAGGATATGCTGCAAACTACGAGGAATAAAAAAACGAATACGGGATGTTGTGACGGGGGGCCGGGGGGGTATGAATACTACGGGTTACCCCACGGAGTTTTGAGAAAGAAAAAATAAAATATACGGAAAATTACGCATGAAATATGACGTTTTAATATTTAGAAAATTAGACCTATATAGGCCTAAGCTACAATAAATGCTGCAACTACATTTACAAGATGGCGAGAACTTTATATGGAGTTTGAAGAGTTCTGAGGAAAATATGTGGGGAAAATTACGGATTTACGACTTACCCCACGGGGAGTACTTTTGAGGGTTTGCGGAAACGGACACGGAAGGGAAACTTTATACGGGATTAATTTGGAGTTTGATTATTTGAAAAAAGTACGAGAAAACTAAAAAAAATATGGAAATTTATACGGGATTAATATTCTTTCATTGATGATTCCTTAGAAAGCGGTAACTACGTGGCTTATAGGATTTGATAGGTACGGGAATTTGAGTTATTAAAGTGTTTAAAATAAAAATCTTGTGCGACTCGGTGGTTCCTTAAGTCAGGGTGACGGGTTGGTTGCAGTGTCTTGCAATAGTGTTTCACTTCTTCCAGTGATCGCTTCAGTTCAGTGATCGCTCCTGTTCACTAATCTAGCGGGAGCCCGAGCAGAAGCGCGGGCCTCCCGACTAGTAATAAAAGTTCAAATATGTTGTTGTTTATACAAAGCACAAATGGGATTTTCTGGGGACAAGGGACACCGGCCATTTACAATACTACAGGATGAAGAATCATAAAAAAATTATTGATGACCTTATGTAGCTTTGAACAGTGGTTTGTCGCGAGTCCATTGTTAGCTTTTCTCTCTTGTTATTCCATGTACTTCTTTCAATACTTATTGTACATAACTTTTGTTCCATATTCTAATCCCTGCCCAAATCTCTGAGCCATTATCTCAATGACGGTAGAAAGAATTAGAAAGAACACTGCCAGGACAAACTCTCCGTTTCAGGCTGGGCAATTTACTTTTCGCGATGTCACCCCAATGCACCCCAACCAGCTTGGGTTCTTAACTTCTTCCAGGTAAAGGTATACCATTCATTAGTTGTCCAAGATATGTTTATTTGACTGTCCTTTCTGCGATATCCTTAATTTGAACCTCGTGTGTTTTAAAAAATTGTACGTAACTTGTGTTTTCCCTTAATGTGATCATCAACCCTATGTAGGCCAGTCCAAATTAAAATAAAGGAGCTTTAACCAAAACTAATTGCAAAAGAATATTTTCTCCAGGATTGCATTGAGAAAAACCTTTAAGAAACAACTATCAAAAGTTACCAATAAGGAGTGGAATGTGTATTTAGAGGTGGTTAAGGTTTTACAGGGGGTAAATAGGAAAAGGGTCAAAATGCATTGAAAAGTATAATCAACATGTTCGTCACCTTTCAAGGATTATAAAAGGGTGATGTTTGCCCTATCTGCAGGTTGGAGTTCAATAGTTATGAGTTAAAGTAGGTTCAAGGCAAATTTGGGTGTTAAGATTTCAAATATCAGTTGTATAGAAAAATGGTTATCAGATTGTTCATTAATGGAACAGAGCCGAAAAAAGACTGGTGACCATCTTATTTATAGCAGGACTGTAAGAAGAGCGAGCGCCTTCCCGGATAAACATTGTGAATTTTGCACACAAGTACTTTAGGCATTGATAATCCTTAAAATGATGGAAGCATGCAAACCCCCTCATCTTCCCACAGCTGGGTTAAGTTTATACCGGGGTTCCACAAAAATTTAAAATGTTATGAATGTGTTAAAAAACGCACACCATGTTGTTTGTATGGTTCACAAAGGATTCCAAAAAGGTATAGTGTACACTATCTATGGCTCTAGTTCCGGAGTTATTGGGTAAAAACTGTAAAAAATGGTGGACAGTCAATTTTGGTGTGTTACAGGGTCAAAAGTTAAAAGTTGATTTGATTCAGTTAATATGTGGTGCAAATTGTTTCCCTAGCTTAAAGATTGAAAATAAGGAACTTGTTTACCTTATCTGTTATGCTTAGTTTTCCGGTATCCAAAAAAAAAAATCAGGTCACAGGTAGAATAGATCCGCATAGCTGCCCAATAGTGTTGGACTAATTCGCCATTTTGGTTAATACCAGGAACGTAAGATAGTCAAAACTATAGTATATGCCATTATATTAGCTAAACCAACAAGTTGAACCACATTTTTACAAAAATTGAGCAACTTTTAATTTCTGACCCCTTTACAAACCACAATTGACCTTTTTACCCTTTTTACAGTTTTTACCCGATAATTCCTAAACTAGACGTCACAGGTAGTATAAAATAACCTTTTTTGAATGCTTATAACCAGAGACATCATGGTGTGCTTTTAAAAACAATCGGTCGGACCCTTTTAGAAATTTTACCCCTGTGTACCCTTGAAATCACAAGCTGGGGGCCATGAAAGGGGTGTGGCAAGTGCGTTCCCATCAATTTTTTTGATTCTATCTATCCTGCACCATGTCCCCATAGGACGTGGCCTCCCGACACAAATTTAAGACCATCTATTCCTATCTTGCGCTTCCAAATCTGCCTTGTGGAAGGTGGTGCCCCCAATGATGTCATCTTCCCATCTCTACCTTGTCTTCCCTGTCTCTGTTGTGCCTGCGACAGTTTCCATAAAAATGCGTTGGGTAGGCGGATGTTGTCATTCTGCACAAGTGACCAACATGTCAGCTGAGATGGCAGTGATACGAGGTAGGATCCTTTGGTTGAAAGTGGCAGGAGGACGATCTTGACAGAACTTCTTCATCCCGGATCTTATCCTGCAGCGGAATTAAGGATTTTCCGGTAGCATCGCAATTCAAATGCTTCCAACTCTTTTTTCGGATGATCAATTATAAAGTACGTGTGTGTACCAAAATTCACAATTTATCCGGATTGCACACTAAATAAGATTGTTACTACAGTCCCCAATATTATAGTCACCGTTGCATAATTGCGAATACAAAAGTGACTTGGGCTTCAGAGTCTATATAGAACTGTCGAACAAAGATTCTATTCTCTGTGCCCATTATTGAAAATGCTGCATCTGATTGGGTCTGTTTATGCCAGTATTCTTGCAATAAGGGTTTCGCCGAATGCATTTTCTTATTAAATCAAGCTTTGTTTTAGATTAAAAGAATAGAATAAAGGTCTGCAGTATCATTATGGGCTTTAATGTCATTCCTCGGCCGGTAAAAAAACTTAAAAATAACGGCTGCGCCTCGGCCAATATTTAGTTGTTCCGACCTCGGAACCTTATTCGCCCACTCCTAAATGATACTGCATCACCCTTTTTTCTTAAAATCTATGACTAAATGAGACAATTTACAACCACTTCGAACAAAATCGTTCCACTCTGTAATTCTAACCCCAGGATGACCTGGAACTGTGATTGTGGCCTATTGTACTACAAAATCATCATAAACGTTATTATTAAAACGTTAGGAGTAGCCCAATAAGTTGGTTACATTGGTTCGAACCACTCTAATTTTTTACCCCTGTACAAACCTGTTATATAAAAATGTTCTTAAAAAAACGGCGTTTTGACTGTCAGCCGGGACTCAAAACGTACAAATAACTGTAAAAAAGGGACCCGAAACGTGCAAATACCTGTTAAAACGTCATTTTAACTGTTGTGAGTCCCAGCTGCCATTCAAAACGCCGTTATTTTAATGAACATTTTTAACAGTGTAATAGTACTACGTCATTTGCAAATCACAGGTGATTAAGGTATTCACCATTGATTTACCTTTGCAATCCCAGTCCAAGTTCCTGAAAGCTGCTTCAATTCAAGCACAGCACTGAACAGTGTGGAGGAGATCGTATCCTTCCCCCTCTTGCTATTCTTATCTCATCATCATTATCACCCTCTTTTTTAAGTCCTATAGTTATTTACCCGAGTTATAGATGGTATTCATTACCTTTATATAACTGTATAAGACGAATGTATTATATAATTACATCAATTCATAAGTGCTTCAAGTTTTCCACACTGTCGAATGCCTTTTCATAGTCAATGAAGCCTAGGCGCAGTGGATGTTTATGTTTCTGAATTACGTGGAAGATTACTTGAAGAAGATCCATTGTTTGGCACCCACTTTATGAGAAGTTCAAGATATCATTCACGCGGTTGGTTAACACTTTGATTAATAACATGTACAGATTGGAGCGAAGGTTGATGACCCTGTCGGTTTTTAATCTGTAATTCCCTCTCTTAATGATGTCATTGTTCCAGCTGTTTGGATTTTTGATACAATACCTTGTGTGAAAAGTTCGGCAAGTTCCTGACATATTACATCTCCTTCGTCTTTAAGATTACTCAACAAGAATTATTCTTCGCCTTGCGCTTTCCCTCTTTCTTCATGTCCGTGATATTTTTTTTCATTTCATTCTTTGCGATGTTTGGTATTTTCTCCTCATGATCTGCATTGATTCTTGTATTTAGGGTTTGCTTTGACGAATCCATAAAGATCTTCGTTTATCATGTTTATGAATTCTTTAACTCCTTTGGTAACTTTATCTGTGTCATGTATCACTGCTCCTTTAACTGACCTTCAATGCAAACACTTGAGACTTTCTAAGAACTATTTTTTCCTGGTTCGCTTAATATGTGTTCTTTGTGTCTATTGATCGTAACATTATTTGGTGTGAGAGAGGTGAAGCCATTCTCCACCATCATAGAGATATCAAACAATAGCACAGCTGATATCTCTGAGGACACTGTTCTGCAACCAGACTGATGAGAAAAAGCTTGAAAATTGTCCTAAACCAGGCCGTTTTTGCCTGCTCACTGGGGAATTTTCACCTCCAACAAGGAAAATCTGCCTCAAAACAATCTCCAACCGGGAAAATCTGCCTCAAAAAAAACAGACAATTGCCCCACGACAAAGTGCTCTGTATACGACGGCGCCCTGTGTGGCAAAACCAGTGCTCATGCATTTACTAAGACCCCATCAAGGAAATGGTAATTATGGGCTCGGGATAGACTGTTCTAGCACTTCTAAGATGGTGGACAGGTTATCACGCACGGAGCTGAAGTGACTACTATATGGACAACATTGCTGTCACCTCATTGCAGATTCTAGAGAATCTGTTGTCAGACTTTCCACTGCCATGTTTTGAAGGATAAGATCATACCACGATATGCCATAAAGCATATTTTTCCCATTTATGTTCATAAAGTTGTTTCAAATTAGAGTGCAAACTGTTCTCATATAGTATGCGTTCCCGGGTACTTTTCCATAACGCCTATCATGTCTGAAGTTTAGGATTCATTGGTCACGTGACCTTCAGTTCGAACTCTTCAATAAGCTGTGGTCAATTAATAAATGGTATCATCGTTAACTCCTCTAATAGGCCACACTTCTGTTTCAAAATATTACGGAGATCTTCTCAAAGTGATAACAATAATCGAGCAATTAATCAAGATCTTTTAAGGTGCCACATTGATTGCGAGATTTTAACCACGGTTAAATAGTAATGCCATTTACAAAGGTGGTATATTTATCAAAATGTCATGATATGGATTCGTGAATTGATGACAAGCTAATTAGTGACTTGTTTCCAACTATTTCAATACTTCAGAGAGTTTCAACAAAAGATGAAACTGAAATGATAATGGTGTATACATGAATCTTTATTATGACTGTAAAAGTATCTCTGATGATGTATATAGATATCATAGGGTTCATTGTACACCAAGAAGGGGGCGTACACATATAGCATGCCTATAGGCGATCACTAACGATATTAATCATGCCTCATTACTTCTGTCCATTATAGGCATGTGCAATAACGGTGATTACCAATGTTAAGGTAAAAAGGCTCCAAACTAATTTGTTCATTTTGCGAACAAAAGTATTTTAAAATAGTGATTTTTCACACGACGTGGATAAAAGAATAAAAATTATAGTTGAAGGCTAGCCCGTGAATACTTCGACACTGAGTTCATTTGGAGTCACAGACTTTGACACCAGCGAATCCTGTAAACGGTAAACTGAATACCTTAAATGCTGATGTGAAACGTTTTTTCAGTACTGCGAGGATTTTTCACGTTTCTTCGAAGAACTTCTGGTTATTAAAGAGCCATAACGGTTCCTTTTTAGGAAATGCTTAAAATTGTTGTAAGAACTGAAGCATGATCATTATTAATAATAAATTGTTGAAGTAATTTACACTTGCAGTTGATAAAGAAGTTAATACACAAATATCAACTTTCGTGAATTGCATGATTGAAACTTTAGCTGCGCAAAGGCGGTTTGGTTGACTTCTCTAAAAAATCCCCAAAGGAAAAAAACAAAATGGCTTTGTATCGTCGAGTGACTATTTTGAAAGATCTCCCAAATGAATGTTGCCGATATTTATTTGATATGCGTTATTTTAGTTATAGATATACTATTAAACTCTACTAGAATGACCATCAACGTAGAACAACTCACATAGAAGTTTCATTGCCATGGAATTCAACGCATTAATCGTGGGTATGTAGTACCCAGTATAAAGTATGAAAAGATTTCTAGTCCCAGCCGGAGAATAAAGGCTGATTTGCCGATGATATTAACAAGTAAAAGCGAAATACAAACCTATGAAATAATTCGTATGGAAATCCTTTGCAGTAAGTTTGTCATAATTCACTATTTTCCCTCTGGCTTCCAGATTGGAATTGACGATGATATTATTGTAAACATTATGCAAAGTTCCTGCATTGAATGATTGCTAGAGTCTTCTTAAATTGTTTGTAAGTCCACAATAAAAGCAATTTGTCCAGTTCAAAAAAGGAACATCTGTCGTGAGAATCCGAAAGAAGTTGTTTAACCTTTGCTTAAACACAGAAAGGGCTTCTAGTGAATCAACCAGATCTATTTTAATACGCGTAGTTGTCGCGCTTAAGAGTCTGCAGTGTGACTTAAAGTGGACGGTTGACAGGGCGTTAAGGGTTACATTGCCCTGTTTACAAGCTAAGTACAAGTAATAAACAACATGAGCGATTGTCTTACGCCACTTCGCACCCATTTAAACCACGTATGAGGACCCCCTGTCTTCAGGGATGCCTTTCATTACCTTTGGTGTGAAGCGCTTGTATTATGACAGAGTCCCTCAATCACTCTCCCTTCCCGCTAAAATCCACACTCTATTCTCCACAAAATCCGGTGTGCTGTTGAAATGTTAACACCTAGCACACGGACTTAAAATGAATTTAGATACCAAAGTCCCTACTTGCAACCGTAACACCTCTCAAAATATGCATTACCATTCATGACAAGAATTTGACTCAATGTTAAATGAGTTCAGATAAGTAATTAATAAGTCCATGAAGTCACAAACCAGTGTTTTTAATTGATATGGCTCCCCAAAGTGACCGAATAGATCTCACGGCGAGCCTCTCGACTTAAGCAAATTCAACCCGCGCGCAAAGCGTTAGCTCGCCATGATCGTCAAGTCTACTATACTACTACGGACGATCATCATGCCAATTATATTTGGTGCTTCGAGTTTAACGACCCCTAGCCATCCTACTAGCTTATACTGACAGTTTCAAAAATCATTCTGCCACCATTAAGTGACAATCAAAATCAAATAAGGTAAAATTAAATTAATGTTTTGCGTAAAAAGAACATCACCCTCTTATGTTGGAGAGATGTAAATTTCTTGGTTGACATGGCATATCTGACACTGACATTAGACATGCTGACTGCGAAGGAGAAGGCTTGCGATTTTTTTACGGGAAAAGTGCAAGCCTTGTGCGGGGTATTAGTATCATGTCCCATACAATAGGTGAAAATGGCAGGGAAACGCCAATTATAATCTTCCCACAAAACAAGTCATTGTTCAAAATGTCTTTGATTATAAGAGTTTTATCCGATGTTACTTGGGTCGTGTTTCCGTTTTGTAATTGATTTTCTCGATAAAATCTGGCAGAAACTCGCTACAGATTGTACTGAAAAATTGATGTGACTGAAAAAAAATCTACCCTACGAAAACCGTATATTAAGAATCAATGAACTGCTGATATGGAGAGCCTCCATGAAAGCTTACCGCTATTGCAGATTATGTCATTGGCAATGGGAACATGTCTTAACCTTGAAGTGGAATTTTACACTTAATTTTTGATATCATTTCTGTATAGTGTGATCATCTTCTTACTCTCAAGTGAAAAAAATATAAATTATGTGGGACATTTTTTAATGAATGTTGCGCTACACGATCCACATTGCAAAGTGAATGTGATGATATTTTGCAATATATTTGCTTCACCATCGTTCAAACAATAAACAGTCATGTAATAACAAAATGAGCTTTCAGCATTGTTGATCCAGCTAGTTTTGTTAATGTTATTTTGGTGCAGATAACGTGCATTCGCAGGTCTAACCAAAATAGCATTAACAAAACTAGCTGGATCAACAATGTCCAAAGCTCATGCTTACCTGTTTATTGTTTACTCCGGGTACCAAGTTTATAGGTTTGAACGTAAAGAGACTACCGTCGATGACAAATTATGCTTTAGAGACAATAAGGCATAGGGTTAGAATATGGTTCAATCCAAGTAGGGTTACATACAGATTTTGAACAGGTTACAGCGTTGTATGTACCTGGCTGCCTCCGTCATCTCTGGCGATTGGCGACCATACATGCTGACCTTTCATTTGGTCTCTTCTTTCCATGCTCTTCTGTCCTGTGCCTGTCTCTTGGGTTCTGTATATGTGAGTCCTGTCCACTCCTTCATGTTATCAAACCACTTCTTCTTTTGGCGACCTCTTTTCCTTTTACCTTCCACATATCCTTCAATGATCTGTGCTGCTAACGGGCTCCCACTTCCACGGATTGCATGACCAAAATATCCAGTCTTAAAACTGACAATCTTTCCCAGAAACTCTCTGTTGGTGTTCAATTCTTGCAGGATACTGACATTGGTTCTTTTGTCTTTCCAACTGATGTTAAAGCAATATTAGCACATTTTTTGAAGAGCGCCCCCAATTTTCAAAATATGATATTTTTGCACAGTTACGTTTGTAATTGTCTAGGACACTATACATGCGAACGAGAATGCTAAAAAATGCGTATTTATCACAAATAAGCGATTTTGTAATTAGAATTGGGATCCCAGATTGGACTTAACGGCAGAGTTGGAAATGCTACGTTTATGTCCGTCCATGATGAAATAGTGCCACCTCGAGAAAATAACCTCTAACATGACTTGCCTGAACTATTAAAACAACTAATGGATGAGCGTAGACACGTACATGGCGCTATTTCCCGGCTATTTCACATTGGAAGGCCGTTTCCAGCAGCCGTTGAATTAATTATTCTAGTACAAAATTTCGTTTGTGACACATAGACATTTTCGAGCTTAACCATTCACAGGTATAGTTTACTAGCCAGTTACCAATGCAACTGTGTAAAAATCTCCAAATTTTTGAAAAATTGGGGGCGCTCTTCAAAAAAATGTGCTAATATTGCTTTAAGCATTTTCCTCCAAAACCACATTTCTGCCGCCATTATCCTGCATTCATCAGCTTTCCTCAGTGTCCAACTTTCTGCTCCATAAAGGAGTGCACTCCATACTAGGGTCTAGGTTTTTTTTTCAGCAACCAGGAGCGATTTGTCTTCTTTACATTGAGATGCATATTTTTTCCTGCTTCATTCACTAAAGTGTGAGATTTTGACCACCACTCATGCTCCTGGAGCATAGGTTGTGGCAACCGTTCCAGAGCGGAGCTATTCATTATATTGAGTACTGACACAATACAGTAGCGAATTTTATTCCGTAAAGGTTATCAAGGATTAAATTGAAATCTGTCACACCCAATCCTCGCTGGTTTTGTGGTTAGGTAGCTGACCTCATAATACAGTGGACTCGGGTTCGAATCTCGCTACAGCTTCTTTTAAAATATATAAAATTTTCATTATTTTTTCAGGTTAGAGGGAAAAATTCTAAGTCCAAAAAAAAATAAAAAAAATTAATAGCTGCCCTTTGAGGTTAGTGAGGGAGACCTGTTCCTGGAGCATGGGTGGTGGTCAAAAACTACCGCGTGCGGTTCAAACAGCCTTTGATTTTGACGAGGATTTAAAAATGGGAAAAACAGCGCTGAATTTCAATGCTTTTTAGTGATTTATAGGAGGCAGTGGTCCAAGAAAATACCCACTGCTTGACCAACAAAGGTTGGTGATATTTTATTATTGTTGTTTTCGTGTTAACGCGTCTAAGTGTTAATAACTGTTACAAAACCTAACACATAATTTTGTACAGTGATATATATATAATATATATACTATATATATATATATAGTAATATCTCTATATATATATATATATACTATTATATATCATATAGGTTCATTATACATTTTGCATAAGGTATTCTTAATTTATTTGCACTTTACTGACTTGGCGAGTACAAAATATCTTAAAGTTAGAGACTGCTTTTTAGTATTTCTGCTATCTACTGAAGACGAATGACCTTAACTAAGAACAATGGTATTTTAAATCGGTACCATGATATATAGAGCAGTCATCTCTCACAAGTCCTTTAAAGATCATTTTTTTCTGTAAGATGAGGATGAGAAAAAATATCAAAAGACAATGAAATAAAAAAAGCAATAGAAATGCACCTCAAGAGAATTATTACATGTTATTTAAAAGACCTCGCCGTTTCTTATCATTATCAATACAGTTTTCTGAACGTAACTGTTAAAGTGTATTCCATCCTTGTACTATCTCTTCTAGACAGAGCAGCTATTGCACTGCCGCTGCCGAATTCAATTTGTGTGAATGTCACCCTTCGTCTCAGACCTCAAACATCACTCGCTCGTCCATTGATAAGGTCCTGTTTCGTAACACTGCTCCGAGCATCCCCGCTACAGTAGTTTCCGCTCGCCCTTACCACGATGATGTGTGTGCCCCTTCTATGTCCCAGCGGCAACTATGCTTAATAGAGCAAAATTCGTCATGGTACATTTTTGGCAGATGCTTGTTCGTGTCAATTTGCGATTGAAAACCCCTTCAATTTTCAGTTATAAATGCCTCGAAGCCACTAAGCCCCGCCAGTACGACGCGAATGGTTCAGTCAAACAACTAGATAGACAGAGTACTCCTAATAGTGGGAAGATGTACGCCTGCAAGGCCCATGCGCAATCTAACTTCCCCTCAGGCTACTAACATCAACTGTACTGTGAAAACAAAAGCATGTTCATTATTCAATTACAAGTCGTAACGATTTTTCATCAAATGTGTTAGGCAGGTTTCAATCAGGACATAAACGTCTAAACATTACATATGTTAGAGCGCTCAAACGGGCGTGAATATCTGACCAGTCCAGCGTTGTAAGGATTTTGTAGATTGAACAAGATGAGGTAAACTGAAAGCGAGATAGATATAAAAAAAAGTGTGACTAAAGGTGAGAGAAGATTGCGTAGCCGAATTAGCACCTTGCTTTACGGAACTCATCACCATTGATCAACTTCTAGCCTCCTGGCCATGTAAGGCAATCTCTTGCATTTCGTTCATTACTGTCGCTTCAATGTATGCAAAAGATAGTGCCCTAAAAATGGCTCAAGAGTTTGGGAGACAGCGGATATGAGAGTGCTTATGAAGCTTTCTGATCGACCGAGTTCCATCGTCGGGTGTGTTGGAAATATAATTGTGTTACAAAAACTAAAAGCGATACTTTTTCTTATTTAATCTATACAAACGAATCTTTCGCAAAACCATCCCTGGTACAGTATATAATTGATCGCTTCAAAATCTCGCGTGATCATAATGTTATTCAATATATATCGTATTTGAAACTGGAATGGGTAAACACCTCAATTCAGAGAGGGAAATTGTTTCAAACAAAAATACAGTGCAAGGTATGTAGAACACGGTAAAGGAAGTTGGTCAGTAAATAGGTGGAAAATTTGACATTCAGCGTGGTAGAATCACTTTTATTTAAATTATATAGATACATAAAGCTTTATCATGTCATAAGACGACTTCTATCTGTTTAATTAAGGACATGGATGTTAATTTTCAAAAATTAAATTTTAAACACGGAAGAAAAAAGGGTGTTAGTTTGTTTGATCTACCTAACATGTTAATCATTTCCGACAACAAAATGTTATTCCCTAGAGCACATATCTATTTCAGAAAAGCAACCATGATACATCCAAACATTGATCGCCAATTGACAACCAGTGCTATATCATGCCGCGCATTGTTGAGCTAGTTATGTCGAAAACATCAACTAGAAGTGATAAAATATTGATTTTGTTTCAAAATATCAAATCGCAAGCTATAAACAATAAATTTAAAGTCCAAATAATAATTAATTTGCAAATCTAAGTTTATTGGACAATGTGGTGTGGTATCTTTTTAATTACAATTATGTGAAAATACAATTCTTTACAATACAAGTAGAAAACATCACCATGCCCTATAAAATCATAGGCCCACATGTCTTGACTATCATGTGTTGCATTTAGACAAGTCTTGGGCAATATAAATCCTAACACTGCTATTGGACGAAGCCATGATCCAATACAAATGTCATCATGCAAGTTATGTCTAGACAGAAGACACTAAATCTGGATATGTCTCAAAGCTGGCTTTGGACGTGACGTACAGGTGGCAGTGTCTTGTAGAGAGACTTCATGTCTTGTCTGGGCATGTAACTAGGCATGTCTTTCATGATGACAAGGCCTTGCGGCTTAACATACAGAACATCATTGCGTTCTTGGTCACACTTTATATTATAGAGATCTTCCACCTTTCGGATTAGCGGCCATCTTGCCGGGAATGGCAAAGTCCATTCCAAATTTCTGGAGACTTTCTAAATCTATTAGAACGACATGCATGTTGGATACGTATGCATAAAAGTATGGGCCACACTTTGAATAGCACAAGTACTTTGAGGTCGGGTATTAAATTGATCTCAATGACGAATACTACGGGAACTAACACCTTTTGTTATAGGTTATGCATGAGTAAGGAAACTATAAGACACTCTCTTATGAGGGGCGACTTTACCAGCTCCAAAGGACATGTGTTACATTATGTCTTACAACAAGGCAGTTGTTATGGTTTCTTTTGTTGAAGAAATTCCAACATGATTTTTACAGTGCGGCGTATTTTTTTCGAGAAACACTGTACACCGAATAGCAAAATTACAGTAACGAAATAACAGTAACAAGATCTATTGGCAAGATGCTACACGACCTGCGAATTGATCGTTTCTTATGGGGAAGAGAGAAGTAAATACAGGAAATTAAGAAATCGAGCTGTATTTTTCTTGAACAGATTTAAAGTTTTCTACCCTAGGAGCAACCAGACAAGCTTCCTATGCAATTTATGTCTTCGCGATACATCTTCCATGCTTTGGGTTTTATTACTTTTGAGTTAACCACAGTTAATAGCTTGTTATGTTAATTTTCCGAAAAGACGACATATTCGACAAGTTGAGACATAATTGTTTTACGTGTTATTAGTTTCCAGAGATCCTATAGCACGGAATGGGATATGTGCGAAATCAAGCTTGCACGACGTGGCGTTTTCGTGTTTGCAGAGTGCGATTTTCGATTGAAATCTTTACTTTATTAAAGGAAGGACAAAAACGATATTAAACAAGTATGGCCTTATGATCTAACACCTGTATTCGTACGAGATGTGAATAAATAAAATATTACATGATACATACCTTTTGGGCATCTTAGCACTTTGTACACGGGCGGTGCTCATAATACAAATTGAACATTCGATTCAGCAATTTCTTTGGATGTTGTTCAAGAATCGCTGGCCTAAAATTCGGCATTTTGTACTCATTTTAATGCATTTTTCACACTGACTACAAATATAATCAAAACAATGTCTAACTCTGGAATTTGTGACGAATTTTGTGAAAATTAAATTTTGATCGGTTGGGGTTGTATGGCGCGCACTAAGTGATAAGGGTTATTAGAACTAAGCGAGCTAGCACTGATCTACGTGAATTTTTGGCGTACAAGAAGGCTTTTGATCGTATTCTTGTATTAAATCTTTCAATATTGCAACATGAGAAGTTCGTCAACAGGATCTTTCAAATAAACATTGTCAAATCAGAATTGTATAACGGGAGGAAAGAATGGAAGCTTTTTGATGAACACCTTTATCTGTTTGTGGACTGTGGACATGATACTTGGGCGCAGAAAAGTGGGTCCCTATATCTGGAGGTTTGGAAAGAGCTCATGATCTGGTTTTCTAGGAAATTAAAACAGCTAACATACTTAACGCAGTAAATGAAGGCGGTAAACCTTGCTATTCTTGTAATGCCTTTATAAGCAAGGACCAGTAATTAAGGTGAAATATTGTAAATTCACAACATTTCTGACGGTTAAGGTCTTAAAGAAGAAAGAGAAAGTAGAGAGAAAGATAGAGAGAACTAGAGATAGAGAGAGTGAAGAAATAGAGATACGCAAGGAGAGCGTTGAGAAATCTATCCGACACGAGAGAGAATAACGAGAAAGAGATGAGATAAAAGAGTGAGAGAGAATAAACAGAGAAAGAAAGAAAGAGAAAGAATACAGAAAGCAGCACGAGCGAGAGATAAAGAGAAGAGCAAGAGATAGCGAGCGAGAAAGAAAGACATATAGAACTCTGATATATCCATCTCGGGCGAAAAGATAAAGAGCGAACGAAAGAGAGAAAGACGAGAGGTTACTTAGAAAGAATTAGAGACAATAAAGATACATAGCATCTAGCTCCCTCTCTCTCTCGATCTATCCCTCCGCTCCCTCCATCCCCCTCTCCCCCCATCCTCTCTCCACTCCGCTCTCCCCCTCCTCTCTCCACTCTCCATCCTCTCCCTTCTATCTCTCTCTCCCTCTCCCGCCCTCCCACTCACCCTTCCCTAGCTAAAGATAGAACTCACCAGGAACCATCACCCCATCCAACTACCCCTCGGTGACAAGTCTCTTTATTATTCTGTACAACCTATCCACTGACTATGCTCTTAAAGCGGTACCGCCAATTTTTATATTGCAAAATTCATTTTTCCTAGAAAAATGCAATATTTATTTAATAACTGTGGCCAATAAGTGTTATAACAACTTGCCAGAGAGCTGTTATACACAGGGCACAGTTATGAACTATCCAAGTGACTACGGGTACTCCAGGGAGATGTTCTAGCTCCATTGCTATTTCATAAGCACTATCGACTACCGTGACGACCAAACTACCCAAGGGATTGACTTCGGAATTGTAAAACATTCTCGTCAGTCCAGACGACACAAAACCTCTTGCAAAATATGACCCAGACTCGCAGATGATATGCTCTTTAGAAACTTCCATTCCCGAGCCCAGAAACAACCTACAAGAACAATTGAACGCTGCTGAAGCGAACCTGGGTTTGATCATCAGTGTACGAGACAGAATACATGACCATCAACTACAACCCACAACGTCCCACCCCAAATAAACCATTCTAAAAAACTTCAGATTCCTGGTCGCACTTTTCTGATCTAGCTAGAAGGACGTCCTGCATTCTGGGAACCATGCAACGTCTCGGGTGAAGTCCTCCAATCTCCGTTGTAAATCAAGTAAAGCCTTTTTCAATACCACCTGGTTTACAACAACCTTTTGTATGGCTGCGAATCCGGATTATATGAAGAAAAGACAACTCTTTGCTACCACTCCTGTTTTTAGATGCGTGATAAACCTCAAGCGCACTGACCATCATGTCAGCAATGCTGGAGTATGAAATGACCAATACGTCTAATACACTGCATGCAACACTATCGTCATTTCGCTATGGGCCTATATTCTCAGAATATCAGAGAAGTGAACGAGTTGAGATATGATGCCCTCTCCTGCTCACCATAGAAGGAGAACTGGTCGAGATTGTTGGGAGCACTGACAAAAGGTACGTTAGCGGAACTTGCTTCAAACAGAAGCCGCAGCCGAATGGAGAAGAGATAACTAGGGAGTTTTAATTCGAAATCAGTCTATAAAATATTGGCAAAAAAATCTTATTACCGAGTATAAGTGAGGGCGCTTGATTGAACAACTGCGGGATTATTTTCAAGCTAAATACATCATGTAATAAAGCCTTCATTGCATATGCCAATATCAGTGATCCATTGTCCATAAAATATTGAATTTTGTTTTTCACATAGCTCATACCGCCATCCATTGGGTACCTTATAGAGCAGTTGTCATGTCTGTTTATACATGGAAATTCAGCGACACTAAAAAAGGGTTCCAAAATGTTAATCAGGACAGTGTCAAAACAGGCGTTTACATTTGAATCGTCTGCAAGTTAATTTTAAGTGCCATGATGTTGTACACTGTGGACACAACTCACCTATCAACTGTATGCATGTATTAATGTGAAAGCTTCGCGGGTCGACCGGGTAGACGTTTCATATAGAAGTTCCACTGATGCAAATGAGGTATTGCCATTCATTCCGTCAAGCGCAACTGCACAACGTCATGTAGCGCATGACGGAATCAATTGTAAATAACCTCATTGACTCAATAGGACTTTTGTATGAAACGTCTACCGTCGACGAGGGTTTGACCAATGACAATCATTTTTATTGCATGCAGTAAGCTTAGCTTTTCAGTTATAACAACTTGATTTAAATCATGACATGGGTCTTATTGACATAATGTCTCATGAGATATTAATCTTATATTGATCTTTGGGGCATATAAACGCGAGTCGAAATTTATCACTGACGCAAGGAAATTAGGGTTAGGATGTTAGGTATATTGGGTTGGATATTTTAATTATAGAGTTAAAGTTACAAGTAAAAATAGTAAATGAATACCTAATTTATTAATCACAACCATTTAAATCCTACCCATACAACCCCCCATAACATCACATAATGACCCACCCCTTCCCATACCCACTATCCACCCACCCGCTCACGTTCTTTCATCTTTCCGTACATTTTCATACTTATTTTAACATGGAAAAAAACATGAGTTGCGAAAGTTTTCGGCAGAACAGAAAGTTACGGGAAGATTCAATAAAATAAACGTACGCGTGAACGTGTTGGGATGTATTAATGAATGTGCATGGGTGTGTTTTTATGTAATGATATTTGGGTCTTTTAGTACATGGGCGCACTGTATGTTGGACCAATTTCATATACAATCTGCAACCACGGTTTTCTAAATCAAAATTGTTGAGGATTCCAAAAATCATGGGTGTATTTTTAAAAATGTGTTCTTGGATGTATGCTAGGGGGCAAAGGTTTTTATACAGGGGTAAAGTAAAAATAGAAAAAGTGGGTTAAAATGTGTTTTAAGTATACCATCATGTTCAGTTACCTTTCAAGGATTACCAAAAGGTATAGTTTGCCTACCTGAGTGTTATAGTACAAGAGTAAAGGCAAAAACGGGTTCAAGGTCATTACTGGGGGTTAAAATTTGTAGAAGATTCATTGGTTTGTTTTTAAAATGGTGCCAAATGTTCGTCTTACGGTACAGAAGACCGAAAAATGAAAACGAAAATATACAGATCGCGTTGTCCCCCAATGAGGTTTTGATGATAATTAAGAGGGCAAAATATGGCCGTGGTCCAAAGGTCATGGGAGACCACCTAGGTCATAATCGGCTATTTATAATAAAACTCGACTTTGAAAGGTAAAACCAGAATCTAATACATTTTTTATTAGATGACCCCAATGAACGATTTTTTAAAACCAGTTTCAACAAAATCGGATCATTCTATAAATAATGACCTTGAACATTCTTGAGCCTATTGTACTAAAACAATAGGTCATAAATATGGCAAACTATACCTTTTTAGAAACCTTATGAGCAACCGAAGAGATTGGTATAAATTTTAAAACAATTCAAACACTTTTATTGTTTACCCCTGTACAAATTTTTCCCCCTTATAAAACAACCAAGAACACATTTTAAAAAATGACACCCATGATTTTTAGATTCTCCATGAAATTCTGTATTGGAAAAACATTGGTGTCAAAATTGTATATGATAAAAACTAAACCAAAACATTAATTACATTTCCCCATGTACTATTTCGGAAACGTGTGGGGTTCTAATGCATTGAGTTAAGGTTATGGGTTGCATACTGTTCTTCATGATGGGATATTTGCGCTGCAAACTGATTATTTTTAGTGCGTAGAGTTGATTTTAAGGTTAGGATCAAAGTTAAGGTAAGGATTTAATTAGAGTGTGTTGTTAGGTTAGGGTTTATAGGGTTAGATGTAATGTTTGGGTTAAGATTATTAGGGTTAGCGTTAAAGCCACTATCAGTGATCCACCCGAAAGTGTCAAAATATTTGAAATTTGCCGGAATAGCTTAAAAGTGAAGGATGTCTGTAGAATTCTCGTAATTTATTTTTGGGAACTGAAAAATTGACAGAAAGTGAAAAAACAGCAGTGTTCAAAGATTCGAATCCCCATTCGATTACGTGTTGTAGTAAGTGTCCATACGGACAGTTATGACTAAAATATGCGATTTTGTGCTTATTCGGCTGCTTTTTGGTCCTATGATTTGTAGGGTATGTTAGGATACCTATCTTGTTACAGATATGCAAAAATCTGATTTTTGATGATTTTTTTTCGATTTCTGATTGAGCAAATCACTGATAGTGCCTTTAATGTTAAAGTTATGATGAGAGTTAGTGCTTGCTAAAGGAAATACCAAAGAACACAAAATTTTTTGTTAGTCATATTGAGATAAGAATGTATCCAAACAGATACCGTTGATGAGTACTGTACATCACAGACAATAAGTCTATGGGATATGAGGCAATACTCCGATATTTATTCTGCTCTTATTACTAAGAATTCTTGCCTTGCAACGGTATACGATCCAATCAAACAAGGTATTATAGAGCATATAATTATACTCATCCATGAATTCTGTTTCTTGATTGAACACCAACTACTCAATCAAATTGCAGAATGTGTATACATATGCGTAAAGTGTCTCAAATCGTGAAAATTTTGTGGAAAAATCTGATGATCTCTGCACATAAATGCTCCAAGTTGTCTGTGAATGAAATACTACTCTTCTAAGTAGTAGCATTTTTCGTTCTATATTATAGTGCAATCACCAAATGCATAGACTGCTGAATCGCGTTACGCTTCTCGGACTGTGACTAAAAGACAATCCAATGAGAATTAATTTAGGTCCGCAGTGGCGTGTGATGTTGTTAGTAACTTGTGCCATTACACTGGTTGAGTGGCAATTTTTATGTTGAAATATACTGACTAACATTTGACGTCGTCTATTCCCTGCTATTTCATATTTTAATCGGTTTTCCCTTCAATAGACCTTCAAAGGATATCAAACCCATGTGGTATTGAACTTGGAACTAATTTCCAATTATCAAAAAGGATATACAACATTATATAATTATAGTACCCAAAACAATTATAGCGATAATAATAGCGAATAAAGTATTGTGGAATCATATGCAAATAAACACGTACTAATGATGATTTGCTAATATCATTGATATAGATGATAAACAATAATGACCCCAATATAGACCCTTGCGGGACTCCACAATGCATGTTCAAAGTATTCGAATTACATGAATTATTATGAACATATTGAACTTTATTACATATGTAATCTTTGAACCAATCTAGCAAAATGAAGCGAAATGATTGTGACCATTTCTTGAAGACGGCGTAATAATAATTGTCAACCGCGCTTTGAGCCTGTTTACGGGGATTAAGCGCTCTATAAAAACTGGTTATTATATTATTATTATAGTACAATGTCTCTGAAAACATTATTTTGAATTTTATAGCATAATATGTTGTGATTTATGCTATCGAAGGCTTTACTCAAATCTAGATATGCTACAAGAGTTGTTTCGTTCTTTTCCGCGCATTATAAACATCATTTAACTCAATGAACACCATAACGATTGTGTGATTTGATCCAAATTGATTGTCGGAACATCTATCAAGTACTAATTTCGCAAGAATAAAAAAAAAAACAAACCACATGGTAGCAATAATATTAGACTTTAATTGGAGTACATCTCTACATTTTTTGTAACTAGGGATACCCCTTAGTTTTCTAAAGATCGTTTGGCACCTTTCTGTTTAAAATGACAGATTAAATATTTTCAGTTGTGAGGTAATTTCATTTGCGACCCCTTTAATTTAGAGGGTGCTAATGTAATGTGGGGCTTTTATTTTGGTCCATTTTGCTGTAATTTTAAGTATATCAGTTGGTGACCATAATATGTGATTATGAACTCAGGATTCTAATTCATGAAATGTTTTACCATTAGTTTCAATTTCAGCGCAAAGTTTTGGAACAAAATTACCAAAAAATGTTGATCTGTTTACTGTCAATGATCATGATGACCAATCGCAAGGAAGAGAACGGGAAACAGTACACTACAAAACGCACACAACAACACTGATAATTGAAGTCAAAGAAACTAGGCCATGGGTTGCGCCTGCTTCTATACCCATCCTTTATTATGAAAGCGACTCGCGTCGTGTTATGGTAGAGAAAGGTCAGTGAACGAATATTCTTGGTCAACAAGAGGAGTAGAGTACAAAAGTAGGGTGCTGTGCACTGTAACACATGTATGCATCAGCTAGGCTACTTAAGATTTTGTCCGTACTACATGACACTTAAGAAGTAGCTATTGATGATTAAGTATGTAAGGCACCTGCCTTACAAACTCTTATTAAATCATTGAAAAGGTCTGGATTTCCATATAGGTAGAGTGTATAAGCCTTTTCGAGACGGCTAGCTAGTGTCTTAAAAGTGACCTGGAGATATCCTTCACTGTAAACTGATGTCTTGCACCATGTTTAAGACATGTCTTAAGTGGCCAATTAGAGACCCATTGAAAAGGGGAAATAATTATAAAAATAATTAACACAAAACAATGATTAATCGCAATCTAGACAAGAAGATTGCATGACCTTCGTCAAATCGTGTCTCGGAATATGCAAAATCAAAGTCTGTTTGTCAAAAAATGGGGCGACCTTCCCATTAAATGCATGAGAATGTCCCTTTAAAGGAATTTAGATTGCAAAATAGGCTTTGCGTTATGATGTGCTTGTGATTTGTTGATTTTTTTTGCCCAGAGAGCATTCGATATCGAATTCCGGGTTGGTTTCGCTGTATTGTGACTGACTCGTATCATGTGATTAATAGAGCTCTATTATGACATGCACCTTCACACACAAAAAAGTACATAACAATATGTAAGCACAAAAGTTCATAACAATTAGGTTAATAACTATTTCAAGTGCTACTGAGTGGAGTAAAGATTTATCCTACTACATGGCAGGACACAGATGTATCACATGGCAGCTATTGCACTTATGACCTTTTTGCACTCGCATGACGATATATTCCATTAAGTAATGAGAGTGAAAATCTCGTTGCGCAGGCTTGGTATTGACCAATCTGTACGCAAGAATTGTCACCTCTGACCTCACATGTAGTTTTCTAAATTTTTAATCATCAATAAATATAACAAGGTCGAATTATAGCGTGTTACACATCTGAATCAATGTGCATTTTGGAAGTGACTAAATGACATTTAAATGACATTAGCCACGCCAATCGTCTACAATAGAAGAAGAACAATCTTAGCAATGAAGATTTCAGTCTGCGAGGCCGAGTCTGCTAAGTCTTTCAGTCTGCGTATAAGAGCAAGCACAGTACTGAAACGGCTCTCCCCAAGGTTGACGATGATGTCACCGATTCACTGGACAGAAATCCAGATGCTGGCATCAATTCGACATCATTCTCACCAGGCGGATCCAACTGGCAAACTTCTTGTAACCAGAAGCTATCACTGTGAAGGTTCTGATACTGTTCATTTGCTCCTGTGCTGCAAGCTAAGGCTTCAACCAAAGAAGATCAATCACATCAAACAGGAGCGAAAGCCAAAATTTGATGTCATCAAGTCTCACAATCTAGACCTTCAGCTAACTTTGCTACACTATTTTCCTCCACCTTCCAAGACAACTATAACTTGTCCTTGTCTGAGCAGTGGGAAAATTTAAAGTCTACATTGGTACATTCTTACACTTGGAGCCTAGCCTTCGGTAAGAAGTGAGGTCAACAAAAAGACTGGTACAGGTCAAACTCTGCAAGACTTGACCCTCCTTATTGCATCTAATCTCAGGGCTCTGGAGTCTTACAAGGACAAACCATCTCCAAAGACTTTTCAGGCATTAAGATCTGTCAGAAGCAATGTTTAGAAGTCAGTATGTAGAAATGAGCATTCGACTGCTCTATGCAATTCCATCCCGAAGGCTGCTTATATCTGGCAACATCAGGGCATGTTCGAAGGCAAGACAGCTACTGGCCCTCGCATCAACAAATCAGCATCAATCAGGAGAGGCTATCACAGACAAGACCAAACAACTACAGTATATAGAAAGATGAGTGGAACAATATTCTGAGCTGTACTCAAGGGAAAACTTGGTTCATTAGTGTGCCCTTGATGACATTGAACAAATTTCTATGATGCACGAACTAGTTCTTTTGGAAACTTCCAAGCATAATGTAGGGGAAGTCGGAATGCGAAAAACACCTTCGATGGGACCCCAATAAGGCCTGGTATAAAACAAGGTTTGGTAAAGATAACCATATCAATAAAAAAAAGTGTAAGCAAAAACTCTAACTATACACAGTGATTTTCTTAACTTAACCTGGTAGAAAGAAGTATGATCAAAACAAAAAAAATGGCGTCGTTTCCGGGGTTACCCGACACCTCACGGCTAATGCGAACGTGGTTTTTCAATGTCAGCCACTTGGGGACAAAAAAAAAAATTGTTTCTGCAAAATAAAGTATGATACTAATGTATATGAAAAGACGATGAGAGTTGCAAATTTATGGTCGTTGAGATGGACAACCTATATTGGTTGGCCATGGAAAGGGTTAGTTCGGGTTAATGTCGCACGGCGTCGGATTACCCCAAACCAGGTGAAGTTTGTGATCTCGTACTTTCATAAACTTCGTCATGGACGTGTCCCCTGTTGTACTTGTTTTATTGTGAGGGAACCTAGTCTATTAAAAATATTAAACCCCTTTCTCGCTCTCTTCTTGTTGTAGATGTGATATGTCAGCCAGAAATATAGGTTCGATATTCAGTTTCACCAAAAAGGTTTTTTGAATTCATCGCGAGAAGGTGCGAGATTTCCATAGTGGTCTCAGTTTACATTTTGAATAAGTCCAAGGCAAGTAACACCATAGGGTGGTACCACGGTCTCCCCGTGTCGCATATAGCGAAATCGCTGCGTCGGAGTACCCGCGTTCGGATTACCCGACTTTCCCTATAGACAAACTGTTTCAGGAAAGGCCCGAATGAAAACTCAATACCAGCTGAATGAAAGTCAAAAGAATTGGCCAAACCAAAAGTTCTGTGATTCCGCTCACAAAGCGTCCACATTCAGTGCTGGATAGAAGGGCTCGGTACCTCAAGATATGGTTCTGTTAGTGTATAGACAAGTGGTGAAAGAGGTGAATGTATCAACTTCATGGAATTTCCCTCCCCCTCAGTATTGTTGGTCTCGCACAGCTTTAGATAATTGACAGAAGAATATACCCAGAGTTTTTACAGTGGCTTTCGATCTAAAAGGACTCAGCGATAGATCTATTCCTTGTCCGTCACTAGGAGACGTGCATGGAACAGAACCATCCATCTATTTGGCCTTCATAAATCTGACGTATCAGCAGAGACTGTATGTTTAGGATGCTCTCTCTAAATAGCTGCACATCCAAACTTCTCAGCAAAGTGAGATCTTCATGATGGTATGATGAGTATTTACCCTTCACTTCGATGGGGACCTGTAAAATGAGTTGGAGTCACGAGAGTTGTAAAACAAGGCCACTTCTTCGGTATATTTTCTCTTGGTTTCATGGCATGCATTCCAGTCATCGATACGTGTGCCAAGACCTAGTTCAGGACGGTTACTATCGGAGATATGCTGTTTGCAGAGATGCAGCCTTATTATCACATGAAGAACGACTTCAAAGGCTCTTGGAAAGGTTTTAAAATCCTTGTATTTGGTCTCACTGGGAGGGACCCATCTTCGTCCTGGCCAAGATACAACTGAGGTCCTCACCGCTTGAAAAAACAAGAAATAGAACCGATTGGAAGTTATTTCCCCAGTTCAGATCCCTTATGGATGAATATGTCACGAAACACTGTCATTGGGATCATTGGATACAGAGATCAAAACAAAAGCATTATCATGTACAGCAATTCCCCAAAACTCATTCTTTTGGTGTGATTTCAACCGTAGGAGTAATTTTCATTATTTTGCAGTGATTTTTACGAATTCCTCTGTTAGAGTGAAATTGAGCGTGAACTGTGGATTAGATAACGAGATGTGTCGTCAGTTACAACCGGCTCTCAGCGCGCGCGGTATATCTTCTCATAGCCCAACTTTGTTTTTTGTATTTTTGCCATATATTGGCATTTTTTTAAAAGTCGGTTATATGGGGTTTTTGATGATGCTCGATTGAATTCGTAAGATTCCTAAAAAAACGTTCAAAAAACGCTAAACGGAGCCCAAGTATATAGCGCCCTCATTTCATGACAAATTTTCCCCACTCTCAAAAGGCGGCGTCGTGGTAACCGAGGGGTAGCTACGTGGTAGCTGGTGTCTACACCGGGTGGTTTACTGGCTACTCAACATCCACCTTCCTCCACCTAGTGGGCAATACAGGGTAGCCATTGGGCTAGGTACAGCAGAGTAGCCCACATTACTGCTATACCTAATAACTGTGTACTTTGTAAGCCCTATCCTGCAGCTACCTCCTCGCTATTAGCCCAGTTGTGAGTACTGTGTGCAGTAGCTGCGCGGTAGACATGGTGTAGATGCCGTATAGGCTACCACGGTGAGTAGAATCCGGCCGTGTGTATATAGCGCTACTACATAAAAGAGAGCCAGCGTCATGAAATATAAGAAAATTACAATGGTATACACAGAAAAAGTGAGAAAAAAGTGTAATTGAGCCACAACTAATCGCGAGCAGTAAAGAGATGAGTTTTTAGACCACGTTTGAATAAGATTACCTGATGGCATATGATAGGTATGTTCCAGATAATTAGGTGCTGAATGATGATGACCGCCCGTCAGTAGCCGTTTAAGTATTTCATAGTTGATCTCAGTAAGTTGTGTGGTGTCATGGGCAGACTCAGACGGTTCTACTGGGCGATACTGTGCCGGATACCGAGAGAAGAGGCCACGCAGGCAAAAATGGTGCAGATCATTAAGGCACTTAAAAAATATCATGCGATCTTAAAGATGATTCTCTATCTAATCCGGAGCCATGCTAGTTCTTGTAGGCACGGGGTAGAATGGTCGCGCTTCGTCCTTCCAAAGACGAGTTTAGCGGCCCAGTTCTGAATTCTTTGCAGCCGTTGTATGTCTGCTGATTTGCAGCCCAGGAAGAAGTCCACTTCCATAATCAATGCGAGATAACACAAGACTTCTAACGACAAGGTGGCATGTGTCTTTGTCTAAGAAGCGTCTTACCCGGGATATTGCGAAGTTGGTAGTTGAGCGAGGAACAAAGCGAGCTGACATGAGAAGTCATTGTCATTTTGCGATCAAAGATGACACCTAAGTTCCGAACACTCTCAGTGGGAAGAATCTCTGTGTCACCAATTCGGAGCGAAACAGATGGCATTATTCTCTTCTGGTAGTCAGATATTGCAACAAAGAATTCGGTCTTCTCATCATTTAAGCACAGCATGTTTCTAGTCATCCATATTTTGATGTCGTTGATACAAGCTGTAAGGCGAGCAAGAGCCTCAGTGATGGAAGATAAGTTGTTAGGATCAAAGTTTATGTACAACTGGATGTCATCGGCGTATATGTGATATGAGAGTCTGGAGACGTATACTTAGAAAAACTGATGGGACCAACTAGAGAGCCTTGTGGTAATCCAAAGCTCAAAGGAAGAGGTGCAGACAGTGTTCCATTAATACTGACACAGGATGATCTGCCAATGAGGTAAGATTGAAACCACTTCAACACATATCCACCAATGCCAAAGTCCTTAGCAAGTCTGTCCAGGAGAGCACTATGATTAATCAAAGGCTGCGCTAAGGTCCAGAAGGACCAAAACACACCTTTGCGATTGGCAAGATGTTGCATGTTGTCACTCTTCACTTTCAATAGCGCTGGCTCTGTACTGTGGAGAGGCCTATATGCCGACTGCGTAGGATCACAGAGGTTGTTTCTTTCCATATGAGCAGATATTTGGTTGATGGCTTCTTTCTCAATTACCTTGGATAAATAAGGAAGTAAACTTTAAGCATGTTTTTTTAAAAATTAGTTCAATCTTTTAGGATACAATCTTCAACACCTTTGAGAACCGACTCTTAGCTGTAATTATGGAATTGAACATTCTGAGAGAAAGAAAAAAATATAATTGTCCCCATATTCTACGCAAAGTATATTCGATTCCGATGTTCATTGTATCAAGACCCTCCAGCTGAATTCGTCTGTGCGATCGGCATGTATATCATGATATTGATATTGGTTGAATTACAATGAGAAAAGATAATTTGGAGAATATAATAAAAATCTATACACTTTGCTCGACATTAGAAAAGATAAAAAGTTTATAATACTAAAATAAGCTATAAAGTTTTGTTCATAAAGGGACTAATGCCTCCGTTTGCCGTTTTAATAGTGATAATCACATCGGTTAATGAACTATAACGTAATGTAACCGAGTTTGTACGCCGGTCAGAGTGAAAAAGAAAGAAAACATTTTATGCAGGTGGCAAATGATTTCAGCTCATTTGACCTAATGTTGCCATGATTTATTCAGAAACATCTGTGGATGTTATTTATTGAAAATATCACAATAAAAAGCAACAGTGAACATAAAAATGAGACAGTAAATGCTGTACAATTAACACTCGGAGCACGCAACAGCTGCAAATCCTAATGACGTATATATTGACAATATTAGCTAAAATATATAAACAATGGTAATTGTGCACATAGGAGTATTAACAAATAAAATTAAGTAAATTTAATGAACCCGTTCAAACGCAGTAAATGTTACGGGTTACTGTACTGTTATTGCAATTGCACGTTTATTTTGTTGATTGGGGAGGTTACGAAGAACTATCAACGTCTAACGCGAACGCCTATTCTTATTCTCTCCTATTAAAACAGTCTAGACTTTTTTAATAGCATGCGTAAGAATAGGCGCGAATTAGATGTTTATGGTTCTTTGCAACCTCTCCATTATTTTAGAGAGCGTCTTGATTCGTCTATTTTTAAGAAACTTAAAGCAATATTAGCAAATTTTTTGAAGAGCGCCCCCAATTTTCAAAATTTGATATTTTTGCAGAGTTATGTTGGTAATTGTCTACGAAACTATACCTGCTAACGAAAATGCTAAAAATGCGTATTTATCATAAAATAAGTGATTTTGTAATTAAAATTGGGATCCCAGATTGGACTTAACGGCGGAGCTGGAAATGCTAAGTTTATGTCCGTCCATGATGAAATAGTGCCACCTCAAGAATAACCTCTAACTTGACTTTTCCTGAACCAATAAAACAACTAATGGATGAGCGTAGATATGTACATGGCGCTATTTCCCGGCTATTTCACATTGGAAGGCCGTTTCCAGCAGCCGTTGAATTATTATCGGGGATTCTATAATTACAAAATTCCTTCGTTTGTGACACATAGACATTTTCGAGCTTAACCATTCACAGGTATAGTTTACAAGCCCGTTACCAATGCAACCGTGTAAGAATTTCAAAATTTTTGAAAAATTGAGGGCGCTCTTCAAAAAATGTGCTAATATTGCTTTAACGCCAATATGAAAACACGTTGTTATACCAGGCAGAACTTCAATGCACCTTATCACTCCAAAAATGTTGAGTAAAAAAGGTCACAACCCTTTATGTTGAGTAAAATCTTAGTCAAGTTGAGTATATTTTACCCAACAATGACTAAGGTTTACCCAACGGTTTACCCAACAATGACTAAGGTTTACCCAACAATGACTAAGGTTTACTCAAGTTTGAATAATGTTTTACTCAACAGTAAGGATGTGTCCTATTTCTCTCTCTTTCTCTCTCTCTCACGATAGTCAAGACACGATTTTGACAGAGTGATAATCACGGCAATCGTCCGCAGATGGGTTTATTTTGTGCCGATGAAGGATTTCGTTAGAGTAGGTCTCGTGATGTAAGGGTCGACAGAATTAATGAAGCGCACAGAAGCTTTGAACTTCTTGATGTTTCATGTCATATACAGAACCATTTCGTTTATTTATTCTAAAAACGTCAGATCTGCTCTTTTAGAGCTTTGATTGTACGTTTGATGATCTAATTTTGTTATACGTAATTACACTTCAATAAAAAAGATCTTCATGGGTCGTACATTTACCACTATGTCCCACATGACTTGGTAAGAGTGAGGCCCTTAGTGAGGCCAAACGTTGATCATAACGTTCGCTATATTTTGCCAGGTGCCCATTAGTCCATAAACTAATTAAAACCTTCACTAATTACCCTGGCATTGAAGCTACACTCTTCGCCTTCTCGACATTAGCCCCACCCAACGCCTCCCCCGTACCTGTTGGCCACGGGACCGCACCGTTGCTTGAAAAAAATAAAGGTCCAGAGAGAGAAGGCGCTCCCAATTGCTAAATCACTCGTGATAATAAACAAGTAACTAATTGACAGCCAAAAGTCTCGCGTGGAAAGCACCTCGCTTTGAAGCTACGCCGAGAGGAAAGTCTTAAATGAGCTCCATTGGGGGACCCCTTCAGTTACTGTGATAAAATTACCTGTCTATCGCCCGCAGAAGTTGAGGCGAGAAAAACGAAAGGGTTGAGAACGCCCGCCCCTATTAGCTGTTTCTACTCATCAGCAAGACACGAGCCCTATAGGCTCTTTTCATGTATCAGCATTGGATTGAGAAATTTGGCGCGCGATGATATAATTGTCACGGTTGTTCTTTATGTCTAATCAGCATGCACAAACGAGTAATTGGATGGAGTGTTAAGGAGTCTTTCTCGTTTTCTACACGAATCGTGCCTTATGGAAGAAGATGTTGTCTTATAAGAAAAGTCCTGTACTTGTGAGACGCTGTTCAAATTGACTAGATCGCCTATTTACACAAACTGCCGAGGGAAGAAATCGATGATTATGATAAACGTAACTATACTTTTGTCCAGTAAATGCGAGTTCTATAGATAATTGACTTCTGATTATATACCTTAGTAATCATCGCTATGGTAAACATCAATTTTTCGCGACAGACTTAAGAAAGACTATATGGACATAATATAACCTGAGACAGCTATAACAAAGTCAGTGGGATCCAACATTTACAGTGCTTCTTAGAAAATGTAGTTTTATTCCTTTAACGACTTGAATCTATACATTAAAAATGGTTTGATTTCATAGAAATCATAACAAAATATACCATGCCCATATTCACTGCTGATTGAACTGATATCATACTGAATTACATTGAAACACTTTCCCCTATGAAACGACCTCAAAGATATAATGTGGGTTCTATATATATTGCAGCCTTACCTTATAATAAAAACACTTCTCATGTATTAGCATGACCTAAGTTCACATTAATAAAAAGCCGCTTCCATGGGCACATTTGCGCTAAATTTGCGCTATTCACAAGCTATTTCATTCGGGCATTCAGTTTTCGAAATGTACCGCAAGGCAGATTCTCTGGAGAACGGAATGAAGGAGGAGAAAAGAAGAGAAAGAGAGAAAACTGAGAAACCGAGCACCTTTTATAAGAACCTTTAACAACTTTCGCTTATTCGCCAACACGTTAAAGGTTACTCTAGGTGCGATTACTGTTGTTTTTTCAGCTTTCAAAACGGTCGTATTTGCTCACTACGAAGAGCGTGTTTCCCCCTCAGCGCTACAAGACAGTTTCTTTAAGAACACTTCGAGGTCACTGAACGCCGTTTCAGGGGAAGATTGGGGCCTTTTTACCCAAAATTATAATTTGTGCTCAATTTTGGCTTTCTTCTGACATTGAATTTGGCAAATTACATAGCTAATTTGTTTAGAAGCGTGTTGTTATCTTAGGTGCTGTTTTGTAATGAGCCAATACTTGTTTTTTTTTCTGAGACAAGCGGAGAGCTTGAAAAGCATGCTTGCCTTAGCAAATCTCACAAACGGGATATCCGCACATATAGGCCTTAGCTATAAACTAGAATAACACATTGCTTGGATTTATTTTGTGAACATTTTGACTCGACAGACATTTTAATGTTTTGTTTTGAGCCTCAGGGTAAAACAATTCATGTTTATGGAATAGAAAGAGGCAGGTTAGCCGTAAGCTTTTGTCAAACATTGCAAAATGGCCCACCGCACCTGCGTGTTTCATACTACCCTCCCGTGATACGCGATATTCTATGCATTGCGTCGCCCTAAGCAATCTCGCCAAGTACCATTTAGCCCTCTATTTCCCGCTTGCTTTGATTACAAGGGGTTCTTCTGAAGAGTTGTTATGTCTACGGGTAATCCACGCAAAACAGGCTTATTATTGCTATACATCGTGTGCAATAAAAATTGCGTGATTCTGTGTTTTTCTTCTTCCTCCATCAGGATTGGTCTTAATCGTGATAGAAGTATCTAAGAAATCTGACGGGACCGAACCTGCAGGCTAATGTTATTGATCTGTATTGATTATTAGCAGGTTATAATAGGACAGGGCGTTGTCAGAAGAACAAAAACTGAGGGTGTGTGTAAACATCACATACTTTGACACGGCATGAAAATATTCCCGCCTGTCTTTCAATGATATATTTTGATTTGATTGGTGTTTTGATCCCACATGCACATATTGGTTTCGCGTTTCCTTATATGGTATCTTTTAGATAGTTTAATCGATTTAATATGACGTCATTAGATCAATTATTACTCTCCCGTGTTGGTGACGCAGAATGACGCCCTTCGAATTGAAACTAAAAGGGAATCGGGATGTGAAAGGTTCAAACATTAATAGGAATAGGCAAGAATAACCAATATTACTATTCGAAGAAATATAATTTATAAACCATTGACAGATCTTCTCCTCATATAAACACCTCTGCCTCTGAAAGAAATAACGCTAAGGTCCCGATATTTAAAGATGATTTAAACCGGTATAGTATTGAGGATTTTTTTGTTTCGTGGAGGAACCTTTCCATTTTTTAAAGACTTCTTATTGATAAAAGACAATTAAACACCTTTTTGAATTTCTTGAAATATAAACATAATTACCTTTGTTTCTTACTCTTTTTTACTCATGTTAAATAGCATTTACGAGACCAAAAATGACATACATCTCTAAACTTTGATATTTTTTAAAGAAATTCTTACAACATTTACAAGGAGAGCAATACCAATTTTAAGAAAATGTTAGTAAAACTAGAAAAAAGGTCGACCCTTGTGTTGAAAAATTTAATGATGATTTCAATTTCACAATAACACCAACCAACCACCTCCATATCACGTCTCATGCATGATCAAACATGCCTATAATGTGTCTTTTATAAGGACGTGAAGACAGACATGTCCTATTCTGCTATAATTTGAGGCACGGCTTAATACCATTTTTATGTCTTGTAGTTAGTCATGTCTTAATTTTAAAGGGATTTCAAGACGTGTTCATCCAAAAGACGTGTCTATATAAATGCAAACATGGCTTGCCTAAGAACACGGCTAAAAAGAAGTATACATGTTTGTTAAAATGTGATATTTTTGTAACATCTGGTACATACATTAAGATAACACTTGGTTTGGACGATAAGTTGTTCACATGACTCGTTCTACCTGGAGAACTTGTGATATCGTTATAGCGCTGAAGAGAACATAGAAATTAATTTCGTTTGCAGAAATCGATAACATGCCATTTTTTTGATGCTAAATAACATAATCATAATCACACCGGATAACGGCAGAGTCACCTCAAATAACGACATTGTCACAATAAACAACGGCAGAGTCACACTAAAAACGGCATAGTCACACCAAATAACGGCAAAGTCACACCAAATAACGTCAAAGTCACACCAAATAACATTAAAGTCACACCAAATAACGTCAAAGTCACACCAAATAACAGCATAGTCACACCAAATAACTGCATAGTCACACAAAATAACGGCATAGTCGTACAAAATAACGGCATAGTCACGCGAAATAACGGCATAATCACACCAAATAACGACATTGTCACACCAAGTAACGGCAAAAATTATACCAAATGCCAAATTTATATTTGGTTTAGTTCTAAACTGCACAAAACAAGATCAGTACGCTTTTTTCTTGAAAATATAGACGGAGACTGCTATTCTAGCATGTTCATGTTCATGAAAATATAAATTGTTTGTTTTTTTCCACGGGAAAATATCAAGTGTTTGTTTTTTCCACAGAAGCAAAAAAATCAATTATGAAGTATCATCGACCTCCTACCTGTGGAATACTGGAACATCAAATGACCGGTCTCGTAAATTGTACATCTACCGGCTAATTTGACGCAGTATTTTAAAGGCCGTATAGGATAGGACAGTGTTGCAAGGTAAATGGTATAGATGTGTGTTACGCATGTACGCCGTGTGTTGCTTTTATACTCCTCTGGTCCTATAACTGGGTCCTATAAATTCACGCAAAATACGCAAAACTAAAACTCTGGCAAGGTGATCCAGTTTTTACGCTTCAAATTGACCCATTGTAGAGGGAAAAAATCAAAATTTGGAAAAAAAAAAGAAAATATAAACACTTTTCAGTCGGAACTTAAAGTAGGTTTGGTCGGACGAGGACAAGCAAACAATATTTTTTTGTCTTAAATATATATTATGATAGGATGGATGAACGTACGGATCGATAGTAGCATAGTTGACTGGATTGATCGATAGATGTGGATGAATAGATAGATTACACTGTAAAAAATCCACCGTATTTTTACGGGGAAACCGTAAAATAATTGTCTGAATGTAGCCAATAGCCATTCGGACAGACAGATATATCAGACACACTGACGAAAAGAAAATTGAGCAGTCAACCGTTTCCAAGTTTGCAGGAGCAACGGATTTTTTGTTTGGCGTATTTTGTTCGTAATCTGGACCATTAAACTACAGTGGAATTCTCCAGAGCCCAAAATGCACCTTTATACTTCTTTTTTGTCCGTCAATAAAATGGCCCGCTGCTGGGTAAAAACATATTAAACATTGACGCCTAATACTTCTTTTATTACAGAGAATGACATGTTTGATCGTGGCCTCTACAACTTATGTTTGCTTGTTCGTACAATGTGGGCTTAGCTACTCTTTCATAAAGACTCTTTTCTGAAGCAAAACCTTGAAGCGCTTGTGGCAAACTGCGACCTCTTTTCTTGTTCTCTGTGTATCGAATGCCACAGACACCACTTTTGGATAACCCTCTGCAGGCACGCACACCGATTATGTCCCAATTTTGCCCTGTTGATGTTTAAAGCTACAACGACCGAGGAACAATAGGCCCAAATCGAGGTCTTGGAGGTCTACGACCAGTATGGTAAAGAACCCAGCTACCCTACACCGACCCAACTTAAGATTTCGCGAGGTGTTGTGTATACCTAAGCACTAGTTAGATCCCTATGAAACCTAGGAGTAGTAGGACTGACAGAATACGCTCCAAGGCTATTAATTCAGGTTTGTTTGGCGCCTTTAGACACCTATTTAAGACCACGAACTTGGTTGTTATGCTTTGAAATCGGATACTACGCACCCGGACTAGGAAATGCTTGTCACGGCGTAAGTTACCGTTCGACAGCTTTTTGTTCGCATACGTCAAGTCTACTGGTTGAAGTAATGTGAAGGCTAATCGGCAGCCACGCCTTGTTAAGCTTGCTTCTCGTTTGAAGGGGATTGACACCAAATGACCCTAGGCTGAGAGGACTACTACTGGTAGAAAGTGACAGATCCCCTTCACCGATGAGTACATATGATGGGATGAGCTTTCTATGATATCTCCTACTAGACACGTAACACGTGTTTACTTCAATAGATCAATATAGAAAGGAAGTTTCGGATAGTCATCGTTGTATTCCACACATGACGTACGTTCGATTATCATAAACGTGTCTCATAGACATGATAGAGGTCTGCAGTCGAGTCAGGATTTCATCCCTGTCCTCGTACGAGACGACATGAGAGAGGGGGACGAAAGGGGTGCCTTTTTGGACCTACTCTTTTTATGTTAAGCATCATAAAATAGTACAAAGCTAACGGGGTTTTGCAGGTGGTGGAAATTCCCAATGATAATGGAGTTTTGCAAATGCTAGAGTTTCATAGCATAATGTTTCCTCAATAAATTTTGAGAGAGGTATATTACGGACAAATCTTGGTACACCAACACATGCACTATCTACTAGCCCGCCTTTTAAATCAAACCTCACTAAACAAACAAACAAACAAACAAACCTGTCAAGTTAATATCACATTTTTTTTACAAAAATAAGGTTTACGCCAACTAGCAAACAAACAAATATGCTATAATAATAATAACAACAAGCCCCCCCCCCCCAAAAAAAACCAAAACACACAACTGTACCACTTTTAAACACATAAAGCACATCTATAGCAGCATATTTATTAAGGGGTGTGGCCCTCGACAATTACGTTATAAGACTACCAAAAAAGTGTTCCACTCCGTACAGGAGCCCTTTTCCTCTCCAATCAGGGTTGATCAAGAACTAACACAATAAGACTTGTTTTCAGGCGAGTAGTTGATGCTCAATTCCGGGCAAAATCACACCAAATCTACACGGACAGCAGACGTTATCTTACATGGGTAGAAACGTGTATACATAGAAAGAAGATGCAAAGACAAAGCAATGAGCATAGCGTGCTATCTACCGACGATGACCCGTACTGATGACATAGTATTCCGCTCCGTGTTAAAGTGGCGTGCAAGGCAGAAGGGAAACGCGAGTAGTTTGCTGTGTGGGATGGTAAAATTAGATCTATATATCGCACTTCATTCAAACATCCGAAACATTGATAATTAATCAACGGATTTGCCATATTAGGTGGAAAAATAACTTACAACTATTATGTTTGCACCTGTAACCTGCTATCAGTTTGGTCGTTTATGTAGTGTGGTTGAAGCTTGGTTTAGAATCACATATAGTAAACAGAAAAACAAAGGAGTTCAATCCTTGTTCGCAAGGAAAAACAAGGCAAACTCAGCGGGAACGGGGCCTAAGATCTTCCGAGAATATGTATTAACCTTCGATTTAAGATCATTCAAGCGCGATGACTGCCAGTCAATACTCATTAATGCCTGAGGATGGTAACTGAAGTAGTTACCGAAAATATCAGCGAAATAAATATTAATATATTTTCCCTCGTTAAATTTCCGCTGAAAGTTTTGAAATTCATCTTTATCGTCCAACGCTTTGCAGAAAATACTGCAAATAGAAGGTCATATATTTGAGAATTTGTGGTTATTTGTGTTGGATGCTGAGTTTATGGTTTTCAATATGAATAATATTTTTAGATTACGCCAATTTAGTTTGACACTGAATCAACATTTCCAAGAATGTCGAAATGAGAATAGGATTTTGGACTAACAAATAAGAGTAGAATTTGTGGTCTCTCGAAGGAATAATCTTTAAATTACTTTGGGAAAAATTACGATGACATTTTAAAATTTAAATGTATAGTAACTTCTATAACTTCTATTTAGTCAAAAGTGTAACCCCAAATAAACCAGTAAAGCCCCCCAAAAAAATCCCTCTGTACTCAAACTTCTGCATATTAAAAGGCAAAGATCTTTAAACTACATGTAATAGCAAGTTACGAATGGAAACATAATAAATATTTGACTACATGGTGACAACATGATGCAATGCCCCACAAACAAAGAACAGAACAGCAACAACAAACAACAGCAACAACAAACAACAAACAAACAACAACAACAATAAAATAAACAAACAAAAACCAGCAAAGCAAACACAAAAATCTATGAAAAGATCTTGGCATGCACACACGAGCCTTTTTAATTATAATTTATGAATGTCTTTCATGTACTTAACAATCATTAAACAAGTACAACTCTATTGTACATAATTGATTACTTTCATCATTCCTATCGAGTTGAATGTTTTTTTCGGATATAAAGCTAATTATATGTGCTTTCAACAAATCACTCCCCACTCAAAGTGGAAACTTCTTTAGATCAGATAGTCCCTTTTTGTTTGCTTTTGAAAAAGTCGCGATATCAACTTGAAGCAATAAAAAGTGCAGCGATTCTATTCTCCTATTTAATCGTTTCTAATAGGCCCCGCCGTCTATAAAATGCCATCTACTGAATGTAATAATTGTTTCAAATGGACTCTTGTGTTAAGAAGCTATCTTACGCAGATCACTTTACGAGCACGTCCGTTCTAATTCGGTGTCTGATTCGGTACCACGCATTGCTCAACGTAAAGTGAGCTGCGTCGTCTTTAATTTGTGCGCCAAGAATTTAGCGCTTTGTGCGCGCGAGCCGACAAGACCACTCAGCTCACAAAATTATTGTAACAAAATGTGTCAAACAATTGCGATATTAGCCATTTGTATTAGCATATTAGCAACCAACATGAAAAATTGAACGAGTGCCAGTATGCCTAGTCTCCGATCAGTCGTTTTTGAGACGGGTTGTGTTGTCGTCTGCGGAGATATCTCAAAACCACTTGTAGTGTGTTTTCATGCTCTGCAGTTTGAAGCGTATGCAGAGCGTTAATATTCAGCAGAACACTCATGTTTCCCGGCTTGTCATTGATAGCTCGAAACATTTATAGCTAATTCATTACAACTGAAAGACCAAGAGAGATAAGATGTTATTGTAAGATAGGGTGCATTGGCTTTGAGCAAGCTCGGAGCAATGTGGATTGTTTCTTGATTGAGTTGGCATAGACGTGAAACTGTCAGCAGGAATACTAAAAAAGGTAAAAAAAGAGATCACAAACGAACGGCCCTGTCCCCTTACGCAAGTATATCTCACACAGTCGCTATCACACACCTTGCCCGTGCCTAATCCCGGTTTACCAACAAGTGCGACAATTGCGCGTAGCTAGCTTGCTATAAAACATGATTTGATTTAGTATGACACGCCGCTCTCCTTCAAAGACGATTCTGAGCCCCGTCGGCCGCCAACAATATCATTGGATAAAGTGCAAAACGATGTACCCGTAAATTGCAGTAATTGTCAGTTCTTAACCAAGAATAGCACGGGCAGTCGAGAGAGATTTCAAACAGGAAGTTAGTATGATCAAACCCCCTTCTCTTGATGTACGTTATATAGAGGGAGCCGAAGGGTAACTTGTGGGCAGAGCCGATATGCCGACGCCACTTTATGTGTATGTTCACTACTTTAACTGCGTTCCAACCTCGGGGATGCATCGATAAAACCTAAATGTTCAAGAATAGTGAAAGAAGGTGTCATTGGCAATAGCACCATAACAAGAATTGCCTTACAGACATGCCACTTCCCAGATCTGATTTAAAGAGCTCGACTTAATATTGTGTGAAGATGTGAACTATCTGGTTGAGCTCCATAGATACATGGCATATGATACGACCAATCTATCTGTTTATTGAATCTATAGTTGCGTGGCGAGCCGATAGCATAGTCATACCAAATTAAAGTCGTGCCTTAAAACGCGACCAAACATGTCGCACACACCACGGCCCCCTGATAGCATTCAATGGCGCTTAATGAGCAAAGCGGACTCATCGATCTTATAGACAGTAATTTAATATCGCATGATTTCTCTCACTAAATGGTTAAATAAATGCCGACCAATCTTCGGAGCTAGCTAATTGAAAAATGAAAGGCACCACGCGTTTGTGGACAGAGTTCGAAATAATGTAATAAGGGCGTAGACATTGATTATGGTGGTGTAGTAAAAACGTAAGACAAGTGTAGCGCGAGGTATTGACCAATGTGAAAAGCGATAGATATTTGGTTTCAAAGAGCAACATACGCATGCGCTCAACCATTTGCATTTTGTGCAAGTGGTATTGGAGAATTTACCACAGCATTTCTCTTCTCTTGCAATTTTAAGGGAAAGAAAATGGAAAAGGTTTCATAATTTCTAGTTATGCTCACGTGGAATTATTGGCGTTTAAAGCTAATCCGCTGTCACGTGACAAAATACAATGACGTTATTAGTGCGTATTGATCAACTTTATAACCGATTTTTTTATCTTGCTGCCTTCTTCAACAGTTCAGTTCTTAGGACAAGTAAATAATGGTTTAGGCAAGTTTTGTTGATTCAGTTTTTATTCAGGAGAAACACTTGACTCTTCGAATTATAATATGCAAATGGATCTGACTAAATCAGCACAATTACAATAATTCAGATGGCATCAAAATGATAGAAAAATATGTGTAAGAAAGAGATCAGGGTAGAGAATTTTAAAGGTGCAACGAGAGATTTTGAGGCACCCAATATTGTGTCATAATAGTAGTGTATTATAGATTAGACACCTCAAAAGATTTTACACTGTATTAGGCTACAGAAATGCGTAAAAGAGCGAAAAAGGGCGATTTGGATTTGCTTATATTTCAATTAAAAACATAGCTGAAATTCGTATTGATCCCATACGAAATTAGAAAATTTCACAATTTTTGTACCAAAGAAAATATTTTTAGCTTAATCCTTTCAGATGGGGATATTTTTGTGGAAAAGCTTTACATCAGGGCAAAATCCGTTTACTTGAATTTTTTAGGACAACTGTATGTGAAATCTCTCGTTGCACCTTAATTAGAAGACATGCAATATGACTTATTTTTTTAATCTCGCATTGAAAAAGAATATGCGCAATCGATATAGAAATGTATGTATCCTTAAGTCCTCGAGGAAAAGGACTACCAACCTGGACCATCACCGCAAAAAAGGGAGGTCCAGCAGCAATGTTCCACTTAACAACAAGGCAGGGGTCCGCCCGGGATTTTTGAAACGTGCAAAACAAAAAATGGTATTTAGGGATTTAAAGAGATATTAAGAGATTGACTCCTTCCGATGATACCGTAAGTTGCGGCAACGGTCTCAACTGTCTTTACTGTGAGAGCATAATCAGGAAATGCCTCGGAAAAGGGATTTCAAATTGTTAAAAAAGAGACAGAAACTGATAGAAAAGTATTGCCTCAATTAATACTTTGATCTTGACACAATGATATAAAGTCATTAGAGTGATTCGCTCATTTTCGTATGAAGCCAGAGTTAAAAATTAAAGTGGGATGTCGCGTAATATACGTCAGAGTAGATACGCCACGTGATTGGCTATAGAAGGATTGATGCGCAGTCCTCATATATATTCGATTAACATTAGTCGGTGTAATCTGGTGGGCACTCTACCGGCCAATTGATGGCTACTTACATCAAGTAATCCTATGAATCACAAAAAAAAAAAAAAAAAAAAAAAAATGCAATTCAGAGAACATCGTATAAGAAAAAACCTTAAAAGTATGCAAACAGATAGGAAGGTCTAGATATCAAGGCTCTTTATATCATGGGCAGGTTTAGGCATGGCATGAGGCGATCAGCGGTATCGTACAACATGTGGTAACACGGGGTTAACCGTATCTGATTTAGCCATAAATATCTAAAAATAAAAAAAAAAAAAAAACGGATCTGTCAATGGCAGCATTAAAAGTACGCCCCACTTCTTGTATCCGGAAAAAAAACTTGGGTAAAATGAAATTACTGTCCAACATAGGAAATATTGAGATTGTAACTAGATTTCAAACAATGATTTATGTCATATAACAAAGAAGGGCAGTTTCTGTCAGAATGCATTTAACACATTTCAAAGAAGGAAGCAACCAAGGGTCACACAAAGAACTCTCGAATATTGCTGAAAAAAGACGAAATCTATAAGAGAGCTTGTTACACCAGTTTTTAGAGGGTCCCCAAATAACAGAAGTATTCCAAGAGTGTTAAGGAAGATAAGAAAACGTTTATTGAAGGCAAGTGTGGGGACTCTGGAGGAACTCAAAGAGTGCTTTAGTGTGCTGACAAAGAGTTAACAAGCAAATTGATACCAAAGATGATGTTGTTAATAATGATGAAAGGTCAGGACTCTTACTAAAATTAGACAGGAAGGTGGCATGGATATGATAGCACGGTATATCACACTGAAATACCAATTGGCAAACTTATACCAAGGTCCGGTCATAGATTACCCTCTGCTTTGTACAAAATGGAACAGGCACTACAACAAATGAGCATTGAGAAGTCACCTGGAATCAATGTATATTCCCTGCAGAACTATCATGAAAACATTTGGGGAAGAAAGCATGGGATCTGCTTATTGCACTTCAGTGTAATAAGTGCTTTTTATTCCAATACCATGAAGGCAACCTAACTACCATACCATCGGCCTGATCTCACATGCCAACAGAATCATTCTCAGAATTATTATAATAGAGTGAAAGTGAGACAGTTTTATGGAGGAAAGAGGAACAAAGATTCAAGTATAGCCAAATTAGGAATGCATTGAAAAATGCAGAAAACTAACGATCCCTGTATTTGTGTTTCGATTAACTATTCCAAGGCCTTTGACTGTGTTTTACAATGAAATACGGAAAGTGCATTCGTAGGACTGGGTTTTTTCGGAAGCACATTAATGATCTGATTACGCAATCTAATAAGAAGACCAAGGAACATCATGGAGACCAGTGAAGGCAAAAGGTTAAAGAGGTAAAGGACTTTTTGTCAGGGTTGCATAAGCCTCCCCAATGTCTTCCACTCTGAAGAAGAAATTATCTGCAAGGGTGTTTATAGTCAAAAGTATATGAAGGCAGTTCAGCTGCAATCCAATCGGGGTATTGCTGATCGATTGAAAGCAAATTACTACTCTTTGAAACAGTTTTTGCTTCCTCCAGATGCGGGGTGTATTCTGGAAATTATCCAAATGCTGGCAGAGTATGGAACGAAGAATTTCTGATCTCTTTAGAAGATTGAGGATGGTAAAAGTTAGGTAGATTTAAATTATGCACTAATCGCAAAAATGCCGACATCATCTTTGATATAGAGACCATTTCAGTTCATTTCCACTGATCAAATTTGAAATATTTTTTGTTAAATAATTGTTGACCGCACCTTTCCGGATAACTTCCACATATCGTATGGAAGGTACAGCTGAGCTCGAGTATTGTCTCCCATATGGGTATTGAATTAATTTGGGAAAACCATAAAAATAGGTCCACGGTCATTTCATGATCAATGGCATGGTAATCATGTCATTGCATTTGACACCCATCCATCCATCGTTACTTGATCATGGCTATTCAAAATGTGACTCAAAACCCCCATGCGGCCGGGAGGTATATACTCAATCTTATTCGTGAGTTCCATTGGGTGATCTTTTTTTTGGGAAGAGCATTTATTTATGTATGTCTAACACATGATAAAATGTTAAGTTCAGTTCCATCATATTTGATTTTAAAAAAAAATCATGTGTCTGCTGGCCTTCAACTACAGTTTGGTAGTGATTTAGGGAATAAGAAAACTAAACGCAAGTCATTATGTCAGCGTGCGTAGCACAGCTGACATCTTGTGCTCCTAGGCGTTCTTTCTTTCTTTCTTTCTTCTTTTTTTCTTTCTTTCTCTTTCTTTCTTTCTCTTTTCTTTTTTCTTTTTTCTCTTCTTTCTTCTTCTTTTCTTGTTCTTCTTTTTCTTCCTTTGGTCTCTTTTCTTTCTTATCTTTCTTTCTCTGTTTCTTGTATTCCGCTTTCTTTCTTTCCTTTTCTTGGGGTTCTTTCTTATCTTTTTCTTTCTTGTCTTCTTTCTTTTTTCTTTCCCACATCTCTTAAATGCTTTCTTCTAACTCACACGCTTGGGCGATTTCACCAAATTTTGTTCTGAAGAACCACTGGACCAACGTCATATATGGTGTACACAGATTTGGGACAAAGTTCATGTGTGCCTATTAAAGGGGCATTCTTGAAAATCTATAAATTCCTTCTTGCTCCATAAATCAATTTGCTTATGGTCACAACTTTCAGTCATAGAACCAGTAACCCAGCCCATAGCTATAGAGGTGTAACAGATTGGGTGAAAAGGCAATGTAGGTTGTGCTAAAGAGCATTCTTTGAAAAACTATTATTCCTTCTTCTAACACAATCAAATTGCTATGATACAAATTTTAACCATGCCCATATAGGGTGTACACAGATTGAGGTGGAAGACGGTGTAGGCCGATTAAAGGGCAATTCTTTGAAAATCTATAAATTCCATTTTCTGGTTCTGCCTGCAAATTAATTGCTATGATCAACAAATTGGTCTGAAGGCCACTGACCCAAGTATCCATAGGGTGTGTAAACACATGGGTCAAAGGGTCATGTAGCTGATTAAAGTGGAATTCTTCATCAAATCCTATAAATTGCGCTGTCTGCGTTGGTCCTCTCAATTAAATGCTATGATCACTTCATTAGATACCTCTGACTCAAGGACCATATAGAGTAAACACAGATTTGGATGAAGACAATTTTTGGATGATTAAAGGGTAGTCTTTGAAAAATTCAAGAAATTCCTTCAGTCTCAAATCTAGTGCTATTTGGTCGCCACCAATGTTGTCAGAAAAAAACATTAACCACTGACACAAGTCCTATATGGGTGTACATAGATTATCAAATTCAACATACACTGATTAAAGGGGCATTCTTTGAAAATCTATAAATTACATCTTCTGCCTTACTTACTCAAAATAACCCTCCGTTCAAATTAACAGGTTCACTAGGTGTTGTCAAAGGTCATAGAAACATTGCATGCTGACATTAGTGCATCTTCAGAAGAACATTTAGCCCTAGTATTCAATTGTATCAGTGCATATTTCCCAATTCTCACAAATTCTTTGAAACGTCTATTCAATTCCACAGTGTTTTCCTAATGGTGATTTTCCATTGATCTGTAATATGTTTGTATACATGCATGTACTGCTTTGCAATTTGTATTTAATTTGCTCATTCTTAATAGTTAATGAACTATTTTCAAACATATACTTATTATTCACCTAATTTTCACAATATGGGTGATGGTCACTTCACTGAAGCACTTAATTTCTGTTTTGTTAATTAAAACCTTTTACCTCCACGCACAATGCACAAACTCTTAACAGGCATTCATTCTCTCTTCCGCACTGTTTTACCTACACACTTAACCCTGCTATTGTTTCTATTCTGTAACAAAACATGGGTGTTTAAAATGGGCTGAATGGAGCAGTCAAATAGACAAACTTGTTCGCTGTGTCCTTTCGCTGTGAGAAGTGTTTACTTGAGCCAACATGTATGTGGGTAGCTAACAATGATTAAGTAGGGCGATGTCCTCATGTACACCTCAAGCCAGACAATGGTGGCCCATTGGTTCTTTTTTGACTATAACTAGTGTTTCCTTTCTTCTTATACCTTATGTCTATAGTAATTTTTGTGTGTTTTATATTCATAACTTACAAACCGTTATAACACAGGTGAGGTATCGATGGCACGACGCAGGTCTTCGACCCTGATTTTTACAGTGGTGGTATAATATAAAAGAAAGGATTTGAAGTATATAATTAAACCCTCTTCAAATGAAGATTTTTTTGGTAGAATACTGACCTTTCAAGGGAAGTAATATGCCCTGTATTTTTGTTGGAATTGAACCAAAGACATGATCACATGTTTATTTAATGTCATTCTAAACAACACGAGTTCTCGATTTAGTTTTACCAAAACAAGAACATCTTTTTCATGTTTTTGATGGCTAAATAACATAATCATCACAACAAATAACGACATAGTCATATCAAATAATGACATTGTCACACCAAACAACGGCATAGTCACACCAAATAACAGCATAAGTACATCAAATAACAGCATAGGCACATCAAATAACGGCATAGTCACATCAAATAACGCCATTGTCACACCAAATAACTGAATGGTCACACCAAATAACTGCATAGTAATACCAAATAACGCCACAGTCACACCAAATTACGACATTGTCACACCAAATAACGGCACAAATTGCATTAAATGCCACATCGTCAATTTTCGCTCGATCGTTCATATTTGGTTTAGTTCGAACATGCACAAAACAAGATCAGTACGCCTTTTTTTTGGGGGGGATATAGATAAGGAAACTGCTATTACTAGATATTATCCTACTGTTCATGAACATATCAAGATGTTGTTTTTCAACGGGAGCAAAAATAAATTATGGAGCATCAACGATATCCTTCCTGTGGAAGACTAGCGGAGTACTCTACCCTCAGTCAAAACGCATCTTAAAAGAATTAGAACACATTTTAGTTTAAAAAAAAACCCGAACCAGAACACTTCATTTTCTTTAAATGTGGCTGCAAAACCCGAGATTTCAGAGAATCCTTGAAAGATTTTGCAAACTCTTTAGCAGTTCTTTGACAAAAAATATTTTGTCTAAAGACTGTTCTGTTTAACAAGGGTCTAATTTCATGTTAATACTGTACATGCAATTGCAGAATTGATCATGCTTTTATTAAATTAGAATTTGTTATCTGTTTGGAAATCATAGTATATAACTTCAGATCTTTCTTATTCACCATGTTGTATTTACTAAAAGTCGGGAAAATTACAGTACACATACTAAATGCATGCACATTGTCTGTTCTACATGGCAAAATGAAAAGCTGACACGAAATGCATTTGGTGTATTCAATATGTCTATATCCCTTACGTCCTGGAGCAAAATGACTAGCAGCCTGAGATCACCGCAAAAAGGGAGGTAGCGACATTTGTGTTTTTTGATCAGGAGCACTTTCCCCGTAAACACAATTGGTAGGGCTCCGCTCCGTGATTTTTGAAAAGTGACAAAAATAGCATTTAGGGATTTAAGGGGTATACTTTGGATTTTTTAAGTTAAAAAGTGCTATACCTTTCTGAAAGGTCAATTTGCACTGTCAAATTCGCCATCCTAGATGTTAAATTAATTGCTGTAACCTTAAAAGATTCTGACTTCAAAATTTTATCGAATGAAGTTGGTCTAATAGTAACTTTTAGCGGTAAATGTCACGGAAGTCACGCAAAACTTCATGCATGTAATTACACACTATACCAGTTGTGTGATATAGTGTTGAAGCAAGGCCAAGATACCTCCTTGGTTGAAGAGGACATAAAAAAGAGTTCGTTTGCAGAAACCGATGCACGCCATTTTCAAGCATAGTTTTTTGGAGAAGACCACTAACATGTTGTACATTATGCTAACTTTCAATACCCTACATTCAATATTCCCGATTAAACCTTAATTGAATTATTGTTATTTTCTCCAGTATCTCAATTTGGGAAAACGGATACATATATCAGTTTTTGCAAACGAACTCTCAATTGTTGTTTTACTTACGGACAATAACATAGAACCAAGAGAGTCAGCACTACTCAAGAATTCCTTTTGCACGAGTTATTCAAAGAGCTTTTTTTGGTCTTTGAAGAAGGAATTCCTTGTTTTTCGTATGTGTGTATGTATGTGTGTGTATGTGTGTATATATGTATGTGTGTATGTATGTATGTATGTATGTGTGTATGTATGTATGTATGTGTGTATGTGTGTATGTGTGTATGTGTGTATGTGTGTATGTATGTGTGTATGTGTGTATGTGTGTATGTGTGTATGTATGTATGTATGTATGTATGTATGTATGTATGTATGTATGTATGTATGTATGTATGTATGTATGTATGTATGTATGTATGTATGTATGTATGTATGTATGTATGTATGTATGTATGTAGATAGATAGACATAGATAGATATTGGATTTTTTCGAAAGTGTTTGTAAAGGATCTTTGCCGTCATAGCTGATGCAGGAATACAATAAAGGAATTTGTCTTCGGTAGATAGCAGCTAAAGTTGTTTAAAATACTCCTCGCTATAATTAAGTCAAAATTAATAATGGACTTTATGACCACCCCAAAGATTACGGTCATTCAGTTCTTTGGTATTTGATCTCGACCGTTGGGTAGTACAACGTAATAAAAATTACACTGCCTGCACAACCAACAGAAAAAAAGACCCTTTTCATTTGTCACTGACTCAGATCAGTTGTTATCGGTGACAAATGAGGCTCATGTCACAAGGGAGCACAATCAATACCCCAACCCTTACGAAGTTTGAGACAGGCGGCCTGAACACGCCCGAGGCATGTTTGCTAACCGAAATAATAGATGTATTTTACTGAATTTAGTACGTTTTTTGTTTCCAGGTGAAGACAAAAAGCAGTGTAAGTCCAAATACACGAGTACACCTTTTGAAAAAGTTTTGTACCAGACGGACGTGTTGGATCAAATAAGAGTCGGTGGGTTAAGCAAGGTTAGCGACCTCGTACGACGATTTAACACATTGACCGCGGTAAGGTAAAAACTTTCACCAAAATGTTTAAAATGTTAAGGTTATGAATTATCATTACCATATTATCAAATCCGTCCAAACATGCCCAGTTTTATGTACTAGTTTTCAAGATATCCTAAGGTTATTTGGAAAATGTTTATTCACCGACTTATTTCAAATTTATACACTGCCAGATATTGTATTCAAAGTGTTAAATTAAATGAGGAAAAAAGCGTGGTGTTGTAACCTCTTCTAATTTTTCACTTGTCCTCGGCTTTGCCTAGCAGTCGAGTTTGATGACCTGTATTTTGTGAACTAACACAAAGACACCAGACTTTTTCGTGTTATTAATGTTGAAAAAGGAACAAGGGAAACTAAGAATGAAAGGAGTGGAGTGTGGTGTATTGGGAGGGCGCCATTCATCTTATTTTGCATGACCAAGATTTCTATCGTGTAATTTATAGAAAAGAGAAAAAATAAAAACGGGAAGTTTTCTATAGTTGTCGCAATAATGCTTGTAACCGGAGTATCAAAAGGCAATTAGCATGGTTTCTGCCGGGTTAAACACCGAGGAGAGAAGGACACGGACGGGGTTATTTAAGGACACCTTTTGAAAACGGGTCCTATTTAAGGACCAGTTCCGCGGTCAAGTTATTAAAGCGTGACCCAGAAACACTTAAAAAAATTAATGTAATGTGGTATGGGAGTTGTATGTAAACCACCCATATGTCATCTTTTGTATATTATTTCTTTATCTATTCGACCTATTATACCTTACACTCGTTTTGCACACATCCGCAAAAACACTAATGACTGTATAATCATTCTCAAACTATTTCTATAAACCTACAATTTCATCTCTGTCAAGGGTCCTTGAACCAACGGACGAGGTATAGAAGTTTAAAGAATAAAAGTAATCAACCCAAAGACGAAGCAGAAGAAGAAAATGGAGAAAATAAACTTCCAATATTTTACAGAGAGCCACATAACTCCATCACAAATGTTTAAACATGTTAAATGGTAAAATCCAAATTATACTGTATTTTGAACGCTATCTTTTTTGGTCAATCGTTGATGTCTTATAACACGAAATCAACCATATACACTTGACTATGAGGCATGCATGTCTTGACTATCTTGTCCTATCGTGTCTTTGACAATAGAAGACACAACACGTGTCTGGATAACGACATGATCCATGGCACATGTGCTATGTCCTCCTGCGATTCATGTCTCGGCAGAAGATTCCATATTCAGAATCAGCATGAAAAATGCATTTAAATGTCTTTGTTACTATTTTTAGATGGCTTCCCAAATGACCTGCAAACATTTTGGAAGCCATCTCAAAAGCCACTGACTTATGTGTTATATAAAATTTACCAGGGTTGAAAGCGTTCACCATGTTCACAGGTCGGGGTTGTCTCAAAACCGGTATAAAAGGAAACATATTCCCCTGGATGGACTGGAGCCATAGTCCGGGCTCTATATAAGACAACGGGATAGAGCGTGAAACTATATGTTGCGTTATAAAGAGTCACCTGAATCGAGTGCTTACATTCTTTACCGTTGTAGGTGGACTATGAGCCCGGCGAACTATAAAAATTTCTACACCGGTGTGAAAGCAGATATAGTCCGGCGGGAGCCACAGTCCGGGGCTCCATAGACGATAACGGAATAAAGCGTGAAACTAATGTTGCGTAAAGAGTCAACTGAATCGATTGCCCTATTGTTCACCATTGTTCCCGGACTATGAGTACGCCGGACTCTAATTACTTCTACACCGGCATCAATGGACATACCTATAGATTATGATGCAATAAGGCACTTATGTTGAAGATGACTAAATGTAAAACAAGACAATTTTACACTAAATCCCATTGAGATTCGACTAACTCTACATGTATTGCTAACACTTACTCTTCATTCAATCACTAACACTAAAACCCCAACACAACAAAACACGACAGAGCACAAAATAAAAATAGGTGATATTGGTTACTTTAACACCAACACAATTGGAATTACAATTCGGTGTTAACTGCATGATTTAAATTGACAAAATTAAACTGATATAAATACAACTGGTATCGATTGGAATTAAAACTAACACCAAGTAACGTTTAAAATAATATAAAACCTGAATTCTGAAACACAATGGTGTAAACGTTTGTACCTCATTTTTTTATTTCAACTTGCCAATACCATTGGTTTTTCATGCAGTCTACAGGGCAATTTCACGGATTTAATGGAGTCTATAGGGCAATATACTATTGCATGGTTTAAGGACTTCATCAGACTTTGTTCAACCTAAACATGCTATTAAAGTAGCACCGATTCTTATAAGGCAGAACCTTCGGTGTGAAAGAATTACATTTTTCCACCTTCTATCCTCAAATAGTGTAATTTCCACAGATATCCAACTATTCAAAATTAATAGTTTCTTAAGATGTCTACATAAAACCATGTGAGCAGCAGAGCAGGTCCATTAAAATGAATGTCGGTGCCACCTTAAAAACAGTCGATCAAAGAGGACCTATATACCGAAACCCCTTAACGATTTATCGTTTTTGCTGTATAGAGAACTCTCTCATGTATGAGATAACTAAGCAGATTTGTAATGTGGGTTCAAACGAAGTTAGCAGACATTCAACTTTACGAAATCGTTCTTTAACTTGATATCATATGGCTTTTCATACTGTTTTTGTTCGTCTTTTGACACGGCGGGTTACAAATGTTGTTAGTTATTTGTGGTCCGAATTTAAAACCTGCTTCCGGCAGACGCTTACAAAATTATGAATAAAAATAACTAGGACCCCTTTTTAACAATTAACCCCGCTTAATTGACCACCATCTAAACCTCAGTGGTATTAATACTAGTGAAAGTCTACTCTTGGTTAAGCGAAACAAAATACGCCCCGCTATCTACTGAAGATAACACCTCTCTCCGGCCGCTCGCCAACGGCTACAGATCGTCATGCAATTATAATGGTCTATAATGCAACAAAGACTAATAAATTTTATAATTGGTCAATTGGATCAGGATGGCATCCCCTAAATGCTCATCCCAAAGCTGTTGTCATTCACTCTGTCAACCAAACTCGAAGTAAATAATAATTGTAATCGGGACAGGTTTAACATTTCAACAGCGTCAGAATCTCTCTCAGTCAATTGGAATAATTAAGTCATATAGCTTTAATGACATTCCTACATTTTCATTTATAGCCTCTCAACAACCATCTTGGTCCAAAATTCATGTATGTATGGACTCATTTTATTGTAATTTTATGTTAATTTCAAGTAGGTCTATACTCTTGAAAATGAAAATGTTAAATTCTTGTCATAAATTTTCGTTGGAATTATGAATTTTGCTGAATCAAGTCATCTTTCGCCGCAAAAGTGTTTTAAAACAAATTGGGAAAACTCGCAAAGCAGGGTCAGAGCACAATATTGATGTTTGCCTCTTTTCTAGCTCTGGGGCGGACAGGGCTAGTTTACAGCCACGTGTACAGCAAGCGTTGTAAAGTTCATGTAAGGTATGGGTCCAAAATCGCCTCCTCAAAAGCGGCTCAAACACGCTGACCATACATCGATTGTTAACGGGAAGCTCCGGGGGAATTGGAAAGCGTAATATTGACCTCATAATATGTTAATATTCTCTTGGGGAGGATGAAATCGCAATCGAAATTAGCTTCTAAAATCCTCGTAAAGATAACAAACGTTACGGTTGTGCCCTCCAGCCGCCCTGACCAACAGATAAAAACAACGAAAGCGGAAATATATTGAGAATATACGAGAAACCAACAGAAGGCGATCGGCATAAAAGTGGTATATGATAGAACAGATTTTGTTTTTGGGAATCGTCCCCCGAACTCACTTGAGCACACGTGGCCGGTATTGCCAAGCTACCGAAATTCCCCAAGTCAGGAGGGGGAATCTGAAAGTCCACACGTTTTACTAATATTCTTGTAATAACAATGAATACACCTTTTAAAAATTCGGTTTAACCTAGCCTAATCTTGAGTCTATACAAAGCAAAGGATCTCAAGAAACGTAACCGAGTTTTGTTGATGTCACGGTATTGCACGGGCCGTCCCCCCGGCGGGGGCCCGCCTATGGCAAGCCACAGCATTCATAAATGCGAGTTTTGCGACGGCGTATGTCGAGTTTTGCGACCCCCTGTGTGTCGCGTTTTTTTAATTTTGTTGAGTTGTGGCGGACGCCGTGTAATCGAGGTTTTGCGACGCCGTGTGGTCAAGTTTTGCGACGCCGTGTTGTCGAGTTTTGGATGTGTCGAGTTTTGCGACGGACCGTGGTATCGAGTTTTGCGACCCCGTATGTCGAGTTTTGCTACTGCCGTGGTGTCGATTTTTTGTAATGTGGTCGAGTTTGCGCGGCCGTGTAATCGAGTTTTGGCGACGCCGTATGTCTAGTTTTGGGCTACGCCGTGTTCGATTTTTGTATGTGGTCGAGTTTTGCGAAGCCGTGTATCGAGTTTTGCGACGTACCCGTATGTCGAGTTTTGCGACCCCGTGTGTCGAATTTTGTATGTGGTCGAGTTTTGGGTCGCCGTGTGGTCGAGTTTTGCGAAGCCGTGTGGCCGAGTTTTGGACGGTATGTGGCCGAGTTTTGGACGGTTCTGTGGCGAGAGTTTCCGGTATGGGCGAGGTTAGTTTTGGACGTTAGGTGGCCCGAGTTTTCCGATTGTAGTGGCCGAGTTTTGGACGTTGTGCAGAAGTTTGGGACGGTATGTGGCCGAGTTTTGTGTTTTTTAGAGCTTTTTCACATTGAATTATTTATGTCATCTGTTGAGGATGTTGATGTCCTGAGCTACATATGTTGATTTTTTTAATAGGTTATAGGAAATAAATCAACTTTGTAATAAAACTTAAGATGGAAGCTACACAGATTTCTTCGCGAATACCGATATTATATAATTTCATGTATGAAATCGCCATAATTTTATGAGAAAACCCCGTGTGGAAGGAATGATTGGTGGTTTGCTCGTTTTAGTGTTGTGCGCCCTTGACCTTACACGCGACGGGCCGAATGTATCCATGATTTTTTATGCACTATGGCGAATTTTATCTGGTTGTCACGATTTTTTTCTATCAGGTCTACTGTTCGGCAAACGAAGTTGGAGAGTATTTTGCTTTCTTGTATATGTACTCCAATGCATTTCAAGTACCGATTTACGGGACCTTACCATCAATACTTTATTGTAAAAAAAATTCATAATGTCTTAACGTAATGGGATGCATAACTGTATATAAATAACTATTATAATCATATTCAAAATAAAATCAACATAAGACATCAACATAAAATAATGACAAATAATTCAATGTGGAAACATAAAACTCTAAAAACACAAAAACCAGGCCACATACCGTCCAAATCGGCCAATATCAGAAAACTCGGCTACATACCGTCCAAAACTCGCCACATACCGTCCAAACTGTGGCTACATACGGGAAAAACTCGGCTACATACCGTCCAAAACTCGCCACATACCGTCCAAAACCGGCCACACGGCGTCGCAAAACTTGACCACATTTACGTCCAAAACTCGACATACGGGGTCGCAAAACTCGATACAGGGCGTCGCAAAACTCGATACACGGCGTCGCACAACTCGACCCCCACATACAAAACTCAAACACACGGGGTCGACAAAACTCGACATACGGCTTCGCAAAACTCGGCTATGACTGCTGTGGCTTGCCATACAGCACAAGCGAATCGAACAGCATACGCGAGCTTCCACCCGAAGTTGCCGACGTTTGAACAATTTATTAACAAAATTATAACGGTTGAATGATTGTTTTGTTGTTAAAGCGGTATACTATCTTGCAGGATATTCTTTGTATAAAGTCAAAATCAGAAGTAATATCAGAGAGAAATAGGCAACCTATTCGCGTACCCGCTTCTATTAGTTCTGTCAATTAGCATGCGCAAGTGTCAACGTGTACAAATTGCCGAAGGTGCCTTTTTGCGGGAAAAAACTGATTTTAAAATGTTACAAAAAATCATGATCCATCTTCAACTCACATTCTAGTTAACGCTAAAAAAATTGTTAAAGCAAATTGCAATCGCAAAACAATTCTTAAAACCGCACCTCAGTCATTTCCATAATTTGATAAGTCAGATTTTTGTTTTGCCATCATTCAAAATGATATTCTGTTTGGTGAATGAAAACAACTGAAAAACGGAAATTAAACAAATTTAAGCTGTCATTTATTATACTTCAAGAGCGATGTTTAGTAAACTGGGTCGACTCTGCCACAATCGGCATATAGCCCAATTATTAGACCAACATCGTATTCCTACAGAGGTTGGAGTTTTTGGCCCTTTATAATCAAGTGTATGAGCTCCACATTCAATGCAAGCTTGATATAACTGAAACTATATGAAGCTGGATTTTCGAGCCGTCTTCCACGCCGGTGTAAAAGGAGATATGGTCCGGCAGGATTCAAAGTCCGGGCTCCATAGACGACAACGGAATAAAGTATGAAACTAATGTTGCGTGAAGAGTCAACTGAATCGAGTGCCCTATTCTTCACTATTGTAGGCGGACTGTGAGTCCGGAGGAGTATATCTCCTGCCACACCGGCTTCCACATAACAAACTTGGTTGTGCTCAAGCATGTCAAGGTTGAACAGGAATGGGCAATGGAGACGGGTAAATAAATGAAATAAAGTGTTTGTTATTGAAATCAGAGTAATAGCAAAATGTTAATCCTATGAATTTTAGAGAAAACATTTTCTGTATGTCTTGAGTTTATATGGAATGGAAAATATTGTATACATTAACCTTGAACGTCAGAAAGGAAATATAAACTGAGTGTGCATAAAGTTGGTGTTCGTAATATTAATTATTTCTGAAATGCTTATAACAAGTCATCGGTCATTCTTTTGCCTATCGATCGAAAATTTTAATATCATTTAAAACCTATAAGCGAGTTAATAACAGTTGTGGTAATACGCGTTGACGTTGCGAGTTATTATATGTTTAATACTTTCTTGGTCATTGTTACTGTTCAAACGCGTGAAATTGAGGCGTTATTCGATGAGTAGTTTAAACGTGTTGTTCATCTCTCGTACAATATTTTATTAGAAGCGGTTGTGTCGGAGGCGACGGAATCAGAACAGGATAACACTACAAACGATACACCTACGAGCTTGATTTAACAGAATGAAAAGACATTGTCTGCAACAGTTACAATTTTAAATGACTTGAAATATTTTCATTCGTATTTTATGGCTACGATATTGAGTTTAAATAATTTATATTGAGAAACAAAAACTAAACTCACACGGCACGCGGCAAGGCATTTATTATAACGCCGATTAAACAAACTCTAACGCTCTGGTGTACATTATAATTAGAGCTATTTGGGCTTGGCAATGATGTTTATTAAAGATTCGCACTATAAAAGGCGATTCAAAGAACTGCTTTGAATCGGACCAAATCAATGAAAATCGGACATGGAAGAACGAATGAAGGCCATGGGAAAGAAATGCTGGGACACTTAATTATTTTTTAATAGTGAAAATTCTCTTCTCCCCACTCCAAAAGCATATTGGGCTTGACTACCTCTTTCACGGATTGGTGGAATCACTTGAGGGAATCTTCCAATCGGCATAACTTTATGGCAAGCCAGAGGTTCAATTTTGAAAGCAGTTTTTTGGCGAGAATTCGAGTTTTATTGAAAAACCAAGTTTTTTGAAATAAACACAAGGTTTTCAACTGAGAAACTTGGATTGTCGCTTGAGGAACCCGTTTGCTGTTTCGATCACAAAACCTATTTTCCCCTGATTTTTGAGCATATAGCTTGCTATAAAACGTCATGCCGATCGGAAGAATCTTTCTCTAAGTGATTCCATCGGTGAAAGGGGTGGCCAAGCATGTACAATGTCTGTTGTAAGTGGTCGGGATCTTTTTCACAACATAAAATACCCTCAAGTCTTTCACCATTTCTTTAGTAGTTATTCTTTAAAAGTGAAAATTCACTCAGTGAGAAGATAATTGAGGAATCACTTCAAAAACTGAAATATACTCTTTTCCTAAAAACAATGAAGGACAGATTTCGAATTTCATTGATCAAAATGTATCACATCATAGAGTATTTTTTATAAATCCGTCTTGGATACCCAAGATGTTGTCATTTGCAGTCATTTAAAATTCGATCCAAAATCACGTGCTTTCCATGTGAATACCTACAAAATGATCAAATGAGTGATATAAATTTGAAAGGAAGCGGTATTGTTATAGTTTTGCGCTATCATACGATATTTTACTGGGCTGGGTTGTTTAAAAAATTAAAGTGAAGTTTGGCATTTTTAACAATTACCAAGAAATGATACTGACTGTCCTTGTAACTAGAGATCACAAGGGTCATACAAGACTTATAACATGAGCTTCGTATTGGGCATTGTATTGTTTACTGCAATTGCTGATCTCTATACACATAGCAGCTGATGGCGCGCTACGTGACCGGAATTCACTGTTATGATTTGTCAACTGTGCAATATTTAGTACGAGGGAGTTGGATGAGTGAAAATCCAGATATCTCGGACATTGTGTGATTCCCGATTGGGATGCTGGGGAAACGTTGCACATAAAATATTTCATCAATATATTTAGGGGCTGGGATGTTTGAACATTAATCATAAATGTAAGCAAAATCCGTCAAACACTTTAAGCATATCCTTATTGTTTTCATCAATCTTTAAAAAAAAATGGAATCGACATTATTCCATATAATCTGAGCAACAATTTCTGGAGGTGTGACTACCCAATACTCGTGACGTCAAGTTTCAGTTTTTTCTAAGTGTGGTATGTACTTCCAAAAAATCACGGCAGCAACTGTCGTTTACGTTCAAAACGAAATCCATTACTTTAGATCATTTGCATAGGCATAGGGAGCTGACTGTTGGGAACTGCGATATTTTATGTGGCTGGGAACCTTGAACATTAAAAGGTTCATAACGCCACTGCTAAAAAGTGTGGTATGTACGTCCAAAAAATCATGGCAGTTTACAACGGGTTTACAACCACGTGTGCAGCAACTGTCGTTTACGTTCAAAATGAAATCCATCATTTTAGGTCATCTGCCCAGACATAGGGAATTGACTGCAACTTGAATGTACGAATAAGTCGATCACAGCACTATGTTTTCTAGACTCAAGTGGCCAGTCGCACCATAGCTTAGCTCAAGAAGCTGTTTCGAGGACCTTACTTTATTTACCTTCAAAAGTGAAGTCCACTTATACATCTTTCAAACATTTACAAAACGAAATAAAAATCAATGCCATCTCTGTAGATACGGCAAGGTATAAACGCTTATCATAGTCAAGTACTTAGTCAGCATATAGTAGTGTTTCCGGAACACGTTCCCTTGAAGGCGGGAATCGAAAGGAATCGAAATCTTTTAGATCTAAAAACATAGCGTAACGAATTCCACCCATCGAACCATACGATAAGTAAGAGTGTATGACATTTTGGACAACGCGTTTCCCCTCACGTTTTATTGATGTTTAAATAATAGCCAAATACTTGACTCGGCAGAATGCTGTACGCACGTTATAATAGTTTCATGTTCGTGTTGCCGATATGCTCAACATGCGTTAACAAAAGCATGCATATTGTATACCACATCGATTATTAACCTTCAAAAACGTTATATTACACTCATGTCTATAATTTAACTTATATTATTTATTAAGTCTGAGAGCTAATATCAGACTAGCTATGAACATGTGTTTGTGGTTTCAATTATCCTATTTTGCGTGTACAACAGTACCGTTGTTGCTAAACGTGTTCCTATATCTGATCTCCATTGCTATCTTCTGTAGATGTGTTGATACACATTCAGTCGCTTGAATGTATATTTCGCATTACAAAAGTAGCACTTTCTGCGTTTCATTTATTAGTATTATTCAGCATTTGCCTCAAATAATCCCTAAATGAGTTTCGACCACAAACACCCATGAATTCACTCCTAAACTTTCCGCTCGTTTTATGGTTATGGGCGAGCGTGCTTACTGTATTTTGCGCAGCAAAACTAAATCGGCTTAGTGCACGCTTATTCCGTCATGTACAAAGTGTATGTTTAAAAAACTTTGTCCCGATTTAGCTCCTTTACTCAAAAGCCACCAACCATATACACTGTTATAGAAGTCTTTGTATTTTTACAGTTTCCGTTTTTTAATTTAACAGCAACTTCTTTTTTTATATTATTGAAATTCGTAATAATACACGGAAATTTCATTTGAACATGCATAAAAATGGTTAGGCCTATCTGTCATGATAAAAGTTACATATTTAAAAAAATATTTAACCACTATTTTTTTAAGTTAAACAAAGGATACTAAAAGCCTATTTGTAAAATCTTAAATACGTAATAAAACTGAAGTTGATGACAGCTGCACTTTGCCATTATAAAACGGAAAATACCCTTAAATAACAGCAAAAATGTTATAAAAACAAAATCTGTGTAAAAAAACGGAAAACACCGTAAAAACAACAAAAGTGCTGACAATTCAAAATACGGAGCCCGCTGTTTTTTCATGGGACAAATTTTTAACAGCGTACAAACCTTTCATGATATAATACAAATACTCTGCAATAAAGAATTTAACACAGAAGCACGAAGGAATGAACTCTTATAATATTCAATTTTATTGATATCTATACTTATTTAAATACACAAAATCAACTACAATAATTTCACACACATTTATTACATTTCTATAATTGTACGGTAGTGCAAATGTGCAAAAATAGTTCATAAATATTGTTCTTTAATTTTGTTCTGTATAGCTCGATACAGAAAATTGCACCCGATGTCATCTTTCAGATCAACAATGTACATCAAAAATTCAACGAAACATTTAAAACAGTAGAACATGAAAGTAATCATAAGGTAAAATTAAATCTTGTGTATTAAAAAAAAATCATGATATAGTGATGTGAGGTCATATCTCTGGTGAAAGCAGCATTTTTTGATATGATCTATTTTTGGCGTCAAAATTGTGGTGAGCAAAATTTTTTTGCCTAACTAATTAGAATGGTTCACAAATCAAGAAATTATATTCTTGTATTATAAGGTTAAAAAATATTGCACAATCTAAAACCAATACATTTACAGGTGGCTAAGCCTTCTATGACTAATTTGTGACTATTAGTTAAGTGGAAAAGTTGAATGCAGTATGAGGCGTTTTTGTGACAACGTATAGCATCAACATTAAATAAGCTCTTTGTATATATTACATGAACGAAAATATTTAAAAGCATTCTTAAACTTTTATATGTTAAATTTAGTAATTGCACTTTTTTATTTACACAAATAATAACACAGACCATTTGAGGCAACGCCAAGCTTGATCCATTAGGCAGTTTGGTCTGGTGGCGAAATTTGTTTTAAACAATAAGGGATGCACAACCATTTAAATTTAGTAAGTGCCCAATTGTCGATAAACTTAGTTTTCAGTCTTTCCTAAAAGTCAAATAAACACAGTATTTATAATTTAAAACGGGGAATCATTAATCTAATTCCTGTTAAAAATGAATGAATAGCATTGTTATTTCATGCTCATTTTTTGTGCAACAAAAGGTGTATGCATCTTTTTGTAGAAAATGTGAACCGAAATATTTCTTAGGGATCACCCGAGGAGTCATTGCATTCCTGGATAGTGTAACCTTTAATAGTCTATTATGAATAATAATATAAACTTAAAAAGCATTGAAAATGAGTAAAAAGACTAAAATTAGCAAAACACTAAAATGAGTATTATCGTTCATGACAAATTGTTAAAAGTTATATCACTGTAAATTTTTCAGAACGCCTAAATGTAACACTGACACGTGCTCATATTGCGTTTTCTGTGATAAATACTTCCAGTTCCTTAAAATATGTGAAAAATATTAAGAAAACTAATTGAATGATTACAATCGAAATATATATTCCATTTTTTGCTGCCTCCTAGTAAAAATAAAAAAGTTAGATTTTTCGTTGGAGTCGCTGAGAACACACCGGACATCTTAGAACATTGGCGTTTTTTAGGCGTCGGAAGTGTTCACCCTTCAGAACTCTTCAGTGAAGTGAACACTTCAGCGACTCCGACGAAAAATCTAACTTTTTTATTTTTACTCTGAGGCAGCAAAAAATGGAATATATATATTTCGATTGTAATCATTTAATTAGTTTTCTTAATATTTTTTCTCACATATTTTAAGGAACTGGAAGTATTTATCACAGAAAACGTAACAGAAGACTGTTATAAAGTGTTACATTTTAGGCGTTCTGAAAAATTTACAGTGTACAATCTCGGGGAATGCAGCGTCCTCTGAGTTTACATTTACAAAATAGATGTAAATCCTTATGGGCAAAAAAAAAAAAACTATAATGGCATTCATTATTTTTGGCATGGAATTGGATTAAGCCCATGATATACTTCCAGTCGCAGCGAGCGATTTCTGCGCCTGAGCATGCGTAACACTTGATCTTGAGTCAAAATCCAGTATTGCGCACGCCAATCGCTCGCTGCGATTGGAAGTATATCATGGGCTTTATAGGTCCAATATGACACAAACCATTTCACTTATTTTATTAATACCTTAACTTAGTGACGCCATTGGTCAACGCTTGAGGAGGTGTAGCGTTCTTCCCACAATGCATTTCTTACAATACAATTTTTGCACTGGTTGTCACATGAATTTATAAGTGATTAAAAGTACTTAAATTACAAGATTGGGATGAGTTATGTTCATTTTTAGGTACTTTTTGTCACTATAAATTCATGTGACAACCAGTGCACATTGTATTGGATGAAATACATTGTGGGAAGAACACTATACGTCCATCGCAAGCCATAAAGGCCATAACGTATTGCCGCAACGCGTTGCGACATTTCGGCCAATTAGAACGACGAATGTCTGTGACGTATTTCAAAAATTAGACCCATAACGCGTTGCAAAGTATCTAGCAACGCGTTGTGGAAACTCACAACGCGTTGCAAGCCTTCACAACGCGTTGCGAAGGTTCACAAGCCATAAGGGTCATAACGTATTGCCGCAACGCGTTGCGACATTTCGGCAACGCGTTGCGGCCTCGGCCAATCAAAATCATGAATTTCTGTGACTATTTAAAAAAATAGATCCACAACGCGTTGCGGCAATACGTTATGACCCTTATGGCCTTCACAACGCGTTGCGAACTTCACAACGCGTTGTAAACTAATTCACAACGCGTTGTGAAGGCAAGGGTCATAACGTATTGCCGCAACGCGTTGTGAAGGTTTGCAACGCGTTGTGAAGGTCGCAACGCGTTGTGATATTTATATTTTTGAAATACGTCACAGAAATTCATGATTTTGATTGGCCGACACCGCAACGCGTTGCCGAAATGTCGCAACGCGTTGTGACTTTCTCACAACGCGTTGCGGCAATATGACCCTTATGGCTTGTGCTCCTTCGCAAAGCGTTGTAAAGCTTGGAACGCGTTGTGAAGGTTTGCAACGCGTTGTGAAGGTTTGCAACGCGTTGCAAAGTATCTAGCAACGCGTTGTGGGTCTATTTTTTTAAATACGTCACAGAAATTCATGATTTTGATTGGCCTACGCCGCAACGCGTTGCCGAAATGTCGCAACGCGTTGCTACTTTCTCGCAACGCGTTGGGGCAATGCGTTATGGCCTTTATGGCTTGCGATATACGTCCTCTTGCATGTCTTGGTCAACGCTATAGGTTGGGCATTCCTAGCGTGGCGGCTCGTTTCTTTACTGATGCCAAGAAGTTGTGCAATTGTTGCAAGAATAATTATAATAATATCAACATCGAGAACAGTTCAACATTAATATGGAGGACAGACCCAGGCCTACATGACGGCCTTTAAAAACAACTCAGTAGCTCAGTTTGACTGACTTTAATTTTTGATTTAGCACCTCTATTATTTTCTGTTAACAGCCTCATTTTTTGTTTTTGCTTAAAGACACTAAATATAGTAAACAAACAGGCCTGCTACGTGTTTGAAGACGACGAATACAATGAAGGTGGCGATAAAGATGACAGCAAAAAATTAAGACGATAAATAAGATGATAAAAACAATGAAGATGACGATAAATCTAATGATGATAAATACAATGACGATAAATGAAGACGATAAATACAATAACGATAAATGAAGACGACGATAAATACAATGACGATAATTGAAGACGACGATAAATACAATGACGATAATTGAAAATGACGAAAAATACAATGAAGATGACGATTAATACAAATAAAATGACGATAAGTGAATTTGACGATAAATACAACTAAGATACAATGACGATAAATACAATGAAGAGGACGATAAATTCAATGACGGCGATGATTATGACTGATGGTAAAGGTGATAACAAATTATAGTAATTTATATTGAACAAACTCATTAATTGAATTGTGCAATTGAAATGGTGTGAAAATCAACCAACGTTAAAATGTTACATAGCGCCCTCATTGCTTGCCAATATAACGCGGTAAGCTTTGGAGTTGTTAAACACACAGTATAATCTTACCATGTGGACTTGTCTATCAATTTACTACATAATACACTATACACTAGTTGAACAAATAAATAATTTTCTATTTTCAGGATTTGGTTATATAAACAAAGTATTTCAGAACACGCTGATCATTGCACATACCCAACTATAATACCTCAAATCACTTCCAGTAAACTGCTTGCTCGGGTAAAGTACATGTCATAATGGACGAAACTTCCGTTTCGGTTTTTCTTAAAGATAGATATATAAATATAGCTATAGGAATTCAACAACAGTGGCACAACTTTGATCAGTTTTGAAGAGAATCATAGGAAAAAACTGAGTCGTTTCGTTATTTTTAACACACGTTTTCCTTTACTCTTTTCAAAATAAACATTTTAATTTGGTAATTCTTTAAAGGTTCAATGAGAGATTTCACATCAGGTGTCATTAAAAATTCGAAAGTACTGATTTTTGCCCCGATGTAAAGCTTTCCATAAAAAAATATCCCGATCTGAAAGGATTAAGCTGAGAAACGTTTCTTTGGTACAAAAATTGAGAAATTTATAATTTTGTATAGGAGCAAATACGAAATTCAGCCTGTGTTTTATATTGAAATACAAGCAAATCAAAATCCCATTTTCTCTTTTTAGACAGTTCTGTAGCCAAATACAACATGTACAAGGTAAGAAATCTTTGGAGTGTCTACTCTACATGAAATTACTATTATGACACAATATCTGGGTGTCTCAAAATCTCTCGTTGCACCTTTAACATCTGGACAAATCTCTGGGGTGGGGTGGGGGGGTCCTCATTTCGAAAGTTTAAACTGAATCGCTCTGAATTTAGGGTTGAGGATCAGATTTTTATAGTTCGAATTGCATTGAAGATGTCATGATAATTTTTACATTAAGAGTTTGAAGGCATCATGAAAAGGATAACCAGATTGGATAAAGTATGCTAGGTAATGTACCAATGTATTTGTTATGGCACACAACGCATGCAAATGACAAACTGAGCACGCTAAATACGTCGAGGCCTTCGTCCGGAAATAATTTTATAATAAATTCTCTTTCTAGTTATATAAATACTATACATTTAATAGATCACACAATTATTTCACAGGACGAAATGTACACGTGCCTATTCCGACACTAAAATAAATTTTTTGATATACCCATCTTCTGCGGTGTTATTGAAAAGATGCACGCACAACACGGTCGTTGAGGGGTTGTGTCGGCCTGAAGTTGTCCACAAGAAATCCTTCGTCTCCGCGAGCTGGAGCTTCGCCCTTTAGATGATTCTTTAGTCGCCGAAATTCTTCCATCTAATTGAAAATTGTCAAAATGTGATTAGTTTTAAATGAATGAATGAAATGTAGAATGAAGTTAATATAAAATGAATGTATTAAAGTGAAATATATGGATTCAATAAACAATTTTGCACACAACATAAGTCCGAGGCTTGTTGCGGATACTCAGCTGTAGATAGTTCTTTGGCTATGAGTACAGAGGGGAGGGAAGCAGAGGAAGGGAGAGAGGGAAAATATATGCCATGGAAAAAGACAAACAAAACATACAGACTGAAATGTGCAGGACACAGACTCGGAACACGTAGACATGTGTGTGTTCAGGTGTGTGTTAACACTTAACTGCATAAGGGGTTTGCACTTCCGTTAGTGCAGGGGGGGGGGGGGGCGCTCCTAGGATCCATTCATTATATAACCACTTTCCTAAAGGAATTTTTAGATGAAATCCACCACATGTTAGAAGGATTCAAAGACATCAACAATAAATTAATAAAAAAATTAACAAAATTGTTCAATAAGAAAACTAGGGGCAAAAACATTGATTTTAATTTTGCGTCAAAATGTGCGAAAAAAAAACACTAATTCGTTTCTGCATTTTCTACGGTACTGTTTCACCTAGACTTTTGGTATTGCTTTAAATGGTGAAGAATGAACTATATTTACCATATTAAGCACAAACATAAATGTCTCATGCCATTTTATACTGATTTTTTAGGTTTACTTGTATAATTTACCACTGAGCCTCCTACGGTAAACCGCCATATGATGTATATAAATTTATGGCACCAATGGCCTACTCTACTTTCCAGATTTTTTGATTAATTATTTACTTGAGTATCAACTAGGTTATGCCATGAAAATCAGAATCACAGTACCTTAAGATTTTTCATTTTTGTCATGGGCACTTCCATTAGTGCAAAGGGGGGGGGGGGCGCCTAGGCCATCTAATTAACGCAAAAACGACGCGATGAATTGATTTTTTTGCAACAATGCCAACCGCGACGCGACTAAAAGTTAGACATACAAAAAATATAAACCAAATATAATTGCAGTGTTTTTTAAACACTTCGGCCGAAAAACAAAAAAATGTGCCCTAGACCCCCCTTAAGGCAGTTAAGTGTTAAGATGCTTGTGTTTTGTTGGCATACGTTTGTGTGTAGGGGTGGGTGTGGTGGTGAAGGTTAGAGAAATAGGTGAATTGACGATCAGAAGTAGTGTGAAGGGGTGTGTTTGTGTAAGTGTGGTTGTGCAGATGTTCAGCTGGCGGCATAGGTTAAGTGCCATCCTCAAAAGATTAGTGAGATTAAAAGCTCACTAAAAAGTATGTGCGCTTAGATTCAGGAGGTCAATGGTAACTGGCCAGACTCTGTGTCCTGACAATACAAGCATTGCAGAAAAATATTAACGACAGACCTGGCAGAAATAATCCGAAAATGTCAGGGAACAGTAGATTCAGTTCTTCCCATAATTGGATGAGTAGGGCAGGGAAACAAAAGTCGACTTCAAATATAATTACCTTCCGTGATTAGGAAGGACTATTATACAAGTGTAGAAAGTTATTGGTTCCTCAATCATTGTCACTAGCAAGGTTTAAGTTCAGGTTAATCCCACATTCACATCAACTCCCACAAGTATTCACATTAACTCCAAGTATTCAACATTTTTATTAAGAGAGACACTGCACATTTGAAAAATAGTGCGCCCTCAAATATTTTTCAAAAATAGAGCATGGTGCAAAGCTTTTAGATACAAACGCCCTCACCCTGAATGATTAAGACCAAAGCAGTTCATTATGGGTAAACGGACGAATTTGTAATTTAAAGTCGCCGGCGACGCGAAAATCAGCAGACGACGAAATGGCGTTTAACACAGGGATGCACCCGTATGCGTGTTTCCAACGCTATGTGCACACTGTTGGGACCGGTCTATAAAAAAAACCTTTTTGTGGTTTTAATATCAGTTGACGTAAGAGTCAAAAATATTCATGTATTATACACAATTGTTGATTAAAGTATGGAAAACTGAAAGTGGGCCTAAAATTACCGGAGTCCTTTATCCTCATATCTGCCCTATCTGTATTTGGGTTAGGTTATTTTTATGTGTTAAAATATATCTCTGTTCTCCAATGGCCTAGGGATATCATTGAGAGCAGAATGAAGAAAATTTCATAGTTTGTGAAAATGTGCCAGTGCGACTTTAACTCCCACAAGATTCACATTAACTCCCACAAGTATTCACATTCACATTAACTCCCACAAGTATTCCATTAACTCCCACACGGATTCACATTAACTCCACAGATGCACATTTAACTCCCCACAAGTACTCACATTAACTCCTACAAGTATTCACTTGAGACGGGACTTGAGATAAGTCCGTTTATAACTATACGGTTGTATTATGGATATTGTAACAACTAGTCAATTGCCACATATAGAGCTGAAAAACGCATGGAAAAAAACGTAATCCTACCTTTTTATAGTTTCGCAATTTTGATGGAAATGCCAATTTTGCGGACTCGCGCGGACTTAATTGCGTCATTGTGACGCCACTGAGGTATGTTGTACTTATTTTGTATCAAGGAAAGGAAAGAGGAAGACTATAGCTATCCAATGGTATCAAAATAATTAAGCACGGCATTGCTTTATAACGAAAGTCCCGAGGGGTGGTTACCCCCCACCCCTGGTAACACTGTGACAAAAATAGGCTGGTAAGACTATATAGTTTTAAAATCGGAGCCAAGAACCACTTACAGGGTCTCGAGGGTTTAAAGCAAATCATGGATCACCAAATTTTTGAAACCAGCAGGTGTCATAAATGACTTTACACAACAACAGAACAGCTGTGTTCCAAATTTGAACACAACGATGCACGCACAAAACGGTCGTTGAGGGGTTGTGTCGGCCTGAAGTTGTCCACAAGAAATCCTTCGTATCCGCGAGGCTGGAGCTTCGCCTTTAGATGATTCTTAGTAGCCGAAATTCTTCCAGTAATTGAAAATTGTCAAAATGTGATTAGTTTTAAAATGAATGAATGAAAATGTAGAATAGTATAAAATGAATGAATACAAGAAGTTATAAATGACAAATGGATTCAAAAAACAAGTTTGCACCAACATAAGCCGATGCTTTTGCGGATACTCAGCTGTAGATAGTTCTTGGCTATGAGTACAGAGGGGAGGGAAGCAGAGGAAGGGAGAGAGGGAAAAATATAGCCATGGAAAAAGAAAAACAAAACATACAGACTGAAATGTGCAGGACACAGACTCGGAACACGTAGACATGTGTGGGTCAACCCCCCCCCCCCCCCCCCCCACCCTGGTGTGTGTTAGCACTTAAATGCAGAGGGGGTTGCACTTCCGGTAGGCCAGGGGGGGGGGGGGAGCTCCTAGGGATCCATGCATATAACCACTTTCTAAAGAATTTTTAGAGGAAATCCAACAATGTTTAGAAGGATCAAAAGACATCAACAAAAATTAAAAAAAAATTAACAAAATTGTTCAATAAAAAACTAGGGGCAAAAACATTGATTTTAATTTTGCGTCAAAATGTGCGAAACAAACAATTCGTTTCTGCATTTTCACGGTACTGTTCACCTAGGAATTTTGGTTATGCTTTAAATGGTGAAGAATGAATATATTACAATATTAAGCAAAACATAAATTCTCTGCCATTTCATACTGATTTTTTAGGTGTAATTGTATAATTTCCCATGAGCCCTTCCTACGGTAAACCGCAATATGATGTATATAAAAATATTATGGCACCAATGGCCTACTATACTTTCCAAGAATTTTTTGATTAAGTATGTACTTGATTATGTCAACAGTGTATGCATTATGAAAAAATCAGAATCACAGTAACTCTTAAGATTTTTCATTTTTGTCATGGGCACTTCCATTAGTGCATAAGGGGGGGGGCATCCTAGAGCGAGCCATGCTAATTTAACGCAAAAAAGACGCGAGACTTTGATTTTTTGACCAATGCACACGCAACTAAAAGTTAGCAAATACAAAAAAATATAAACCAAATATCCTTGCAGCGTTAAAAAACGTCGGTCGAAAAACAAAAAAACTGGGCTCTAGGAGCCCCCCTTATGAAGTTAAGTGTAAGATGCGTGTGTGTGTGCATACGCTGGTGTGAGGGGTGGGGTGTGTTAATGTTATAGAATTAGGTGAACGGACAGAAAAGTAGTGTGAGGGGTGTGTTTGTGTCAGGGGGTTGTGACAGATGTTCAGCTGGGGGCATAGGCTAAGTGCCATCCTCAAAAGATTAGTGCGATTACGCTCACTAAAAAGGTATGAGGCGCTAGATCAGGAGGTCAATTGGTTAACACTGCCAGACCTGTGTTTCCTGAGCAATCCAGCATGCAGAAAATATTGAAAGAATCGCCCGCAGAAATATCCGAAATGTTCAGGTGAAACAGTATATTCAGTATTCTTCCCATATATGGATGTATGGGGGAAAACAAAAGTAGACTCAATATAAATTAACCGTCCGGATTAGGAAGGACCATTATACAAAGTGTAGGAAAGTTATGTCCTCAATCATGCTCAATAGCAAGGTTTTAAGTTCAAGGTAATACCACATTTCACATCAATCCCACAAGGTATTCAATTAACTCCAAACAAGTATTCAAATTAAAGAGACACTGGCAAATTTGAAAAAATAGTGCGCCCTCAATATTTTTCAAACATCGATGCATGGTTGCAAAGTTTATATAAAAAGCCTCACCCGAAATGATTAAGACCAAAGCAGCTTATTATGGGTAAACGGAACGATTTGTAATTTAACGTCGAGGCGACGCGAAATTAGCAGACGACGAAAATGGCGTTTAACACAAAGTATGCACGCAGTATGCGTGTTTCCCACGCTATGCACCATGTTTGACCGCGGTCTGTAACCTTTGTAACCTTTGTGGTTTTAATATCAGTGAGTACGAGTCAAAAAATCATGGAATATACACATTGTTGATTAAAGTTATGGAAAAATTAAAAGTTGGCCTACAAATTACCCTGGTGTCTTTATCTCATATCAATGTCCCTATCTGTTTTGGGGTATGTTATTGTTATGTGTAAAATAATATCTCTGTCTTCCAATGGCCTAGACTATCATTTGGAGAGAATAATGGAAGAAATTTCATATTTTGTGAAAATGTGGCCAGTGCCGCTTTAACTCCATCAGTATTTCACATTAAATCCACAAGTATTCACATTAACTCCCACCAAGTATTCACATTAACTCCCACAAGTATTAACATTAACTCCCACAAGTATTCACATTAACTCCCACAAGTACTCACCATTAACTCCTACAAGTATTCACTTGCGAAGGATTGAGAATAAGTCCGTTTAGAATATACGGTTGTTATTATGTAAAACTATCAATTGCCCATCATTTCGAGCTGAAAACCACATGAAAAAAACGGAATTCCTACCTTTTTTAGTTTTAGCCAGTTTTGATGGAAATGCCAATTTTGCGGACTTGCGGACGTTATTGAGTATTGTGAAGCACTGGGTATGTTTTGTCACTTTTTGTTATCAATGGAAAGAGGAAGACTAGAGGATCCACTGGTATCAAAATAATAAGAATAGGATGCTTTAACGAATTCCCGAGGGGTGGTAACCCCACCCAAACTTGGTAAAGTTACAAAAATAGCTTGGTAAGACTATATAGTTTTAAAATCTGGAGCAGATACCACTTTTACAGGGTTCGAGTGTTCAAGCAAATCATGGATCACCAACCTTTTTGAACAGCAGTGTTCATAAAATGACTTAAACAACAACAGAAAAAAAGCTGTGTTCCAAAATTTGAAACAAGACGGCAATGGTCACTATCTGAAGCGTCCAGTAACATGAAAAATGTGGTTTGCGACTTTTGAAAGATATGCTCTTGTCGTGTTATAATCAAATGTTTTTGTATATTTTGGATGTTAACTGAAAACGACATGTTTGCTATGCTTTCTTTATAATTTTAACAATTTGAGGGGAAGTGGAATTGGTATTTTCATTACAAAATATACGATATACAAATGTATATTTGTTCTGTCAAATTTGTTAAATGGAAATGCATAATTTGCTTAATGAGCCATTTTGAAAAACGCGTGTCTCCAAACACTAATTTATTACAGAGAGATTAATGCGAACCCAAACCCAAAACCCACTCATCTCCAAAGCTTTTATGTTGAGGGACGCGGACATCAGCGACGACGAAACGCAACGGGGATAGTGCCGATTCGCCCACCTCTGCAAGACCGCCCACTTTCTCATCCACTACTACACATATGCAAAGCCATGATCTATAGCCAAAGTATCTTTTGTATACAAATGTGGCCCTATGCAGAATAGACTGCGTTCCATTTTTCAAAATGCAACTAGTCGAAGGATTTTTGAGTAAAAGCAATTGCACAAAAATGCTTTCTATATGGGAAATTTAATGCTGATTCCAAACTCTTCCGGTCCCCAAAGCTAATTTTTAAGGGGAAGTTTCTGGCCTAATTTGCATAAAATCAAAAGGCGCCATTTAACCATTTTGGCACAAAACTGAAGATTTAAGGATTGTAAAAACTTCATTCTTGGGTCTATACATATGTTTTTCAGGGTCAGAGAAAACAACTAGACCATCAGTTAAAGGCGCCTACAGAGATTTCCCGAGGAGGGACGCACTAAATTTTCACACAAATGTGTTTTTGGCATATACATAAATCCTTGTCCATAAATATCAGGTGGAAATTCCCAAGCTCTTTTTAAATCGAAGTCCTTAACAGAAATCACATTTGTTTTAAATTTCGGATCCGGAAATTTTTGTTATACACGGTCTCCTATGGCAATGTATACTGTATATAAATGTGTACTGAATGAAAACGAAATCCGCTTCACTATAACCTTGGATCTACACGTTTGTAGGCGAGTATCTTTAGTTCTAGTGGATGTTTTTAATTACTACAAAAAAAAATATATTCGAAATCTCTGAGTCAGCCTTTAAGGTATGATGTCATATTTGACATAATTTCATAAATTGAAAACGGGCGGCCCCTTTTGAATTTTTATGCAGATTAACTGTCACCATGACCTAATGCTATAAGGTCAGCACCATGTGTGGGAGCAAAAGTGTGTTACATGCTCGAAAACTACCACAATATATCCACGTTTTCACACCTAAATGAGAGTAAGTCATCATTTTTGTTGCCACCCTTAAAGCGCGCACTGGCACATTTTCACAAAATCTGAAAAATTCTTCAAATCCCTCACCCGAAATGATTAGACCAAGCAGCTTCATTTATGGGTACAAACGGAACGATTTTTGTAATTTAACGGCGCCGGCGACGCGAAATTCAGCTGACGACGAAAATGCGTTTAACACAAGTATGCACCTCCGTATTCGTGTTTTCCCACGCTATGCACCCTGTTTGACCGGTCTATAACCTTGTGGTTTTAATATCGAGTGAGTACGAACAGTCAAATTTCATGTAATACACTTTGTTGATTAAAGTTAATGGAAAACTCTTAAAAAAAGAAAAAAAAAGTTTTTGGCCTAACAAATTTACCTGGATGTCTTTAGCCTCATATCAATTGTCCCTATCTGTTTTTGGGGTATGTTATTTTTTATGTGTAAATATATCTCTGTTCTTTCCAATGGCCTAGACTATCATTTGAGATGCAAAATTGGAAGAAATTTCATATTTTGTGAAATGTGCCAGTGCCCGCTTTAACCCCACAAGTCTTCACATTAACTCCCCAAGTATTCCCAAGTAATCCCCCACGTATTCACATTAACTCCCACAAGTATTCACATTAACTCCCACATGTATTCACATTAACTCCCACAAGTAACTCCATTAAACTCCTACAAGTATTCAACTTGAGACTGGACTTGAGATCAGTCCGTTTATAACTATACGTTGTTATGCATGTAAAACTAGTCAATTTTCCATCATTTAAGAGCTGAAAACGTCATGAACAAACTAATTCCGCCCTTTTTATAGTTTTCGGCCATTTTGATGAAATGCCATTTTGCCGAGTCCGCGGACTTATTGCGTCATTGGGACGCCCTGGGGTATGTTGTACTTATTTGTTATCAATGGAAAGAGGAAGACATACTATCCACTGATATCAAATCATAAGCATCGGATGCCTTTATAACGAATTCCCGAAGGGGTGGTACCCCCCCCCCCCTTGGTAAACTGTTACAAAAATAGGCTTGGTAAGACTCTATAGTTTTAAATCTGGAGCCAAATACCCTTTTCCAGGTTCGAGGTGTTTAAAAGCAAAATCATGGATCACCAAATTTTTTTGAACATCAGTGTTCATAAATGACTTTACACAACAACAGAACAGCTGTGGTCAAATTTGAAACATCAAGACGCAATGTCACCTATCTGAGCGTCCAGTAATCATGAAAAAATGTGGTTCTGCGATTTTGAAGATATGTCTTGTCGTGTAACAAATTTTGTGTATATTTGGTATAACCTAAAAACTGACATTTGTATGTTTCTTTATCTTTAACATTTGAGGGGAGGGGAATTGGTATTTCATTAAAAATATACTAATATACAAATTTATATTTGTTCTGTCAAATTTGTAAATGGAAAGGCTATAAAATTTGGCTAATGGAGCCATTTTGAAAACGCGTGTCCTCAACACTAATTTTATTACAGAGAGTTTAAGGCGAACCCACAACCCAAACCCGCATCTCCAAAGCTTATGTTGAGGGACTCTGCATCAGCGACGACGAAACGAAACGGGGATAGTGCCGATTCGCCCACCTCTGCAAGACCGCCCACTTTCTCATCCACTACTACACAATGCAAAGCCATGATCTATAGCCAAAGTATCTTTTGTATACAAATAGTATGCCCTAATGCAGAATAGACCTGGATTCCATTTTTCAAAATCAACTATTCCGAAGGCATTTTTGAGTAAAGCAATTGCAACAATGTTTCATAATGGAAATTTATGCTGATCCAAATCTTCCGGTCCCCAAGCTCATTTTTAGGGGAAGTGTCCAATTTGCATAAATCAAAATGGCCGCCATTTTAAACATTTTTTTTTGCACAAACTGAAATTTAAGGCTTGTAAAAAAACTCAGTCCTGTCTATAATATGTTTTCAGGGTCAAGAACACAACTAGACCATCATTAAAGGCTGACTCAGGATTTCCGAGGAGGGCGCCCTCAATTTTAAACAATTCTAATTAAAAGTGTTGTTTTAAAACGTTTCTTTATCTTTATAATAATACTGTGTGAAATTCCCCAAGCTCAAATCGAAGTCCTTCATCAGAAAATCACAACTTTGTTTCAAATTTCCGTATCCGGAATTTTAGTTATATACCGTATCCTATGGCACTGTTCTACTGTATAGAATGTTCTGCAAATGAAAACGAAAAATCCGAATATCATCTCTAACCTTGGAATTTAACATTTTAAGGCAAGTATCTGGGGTGGGAGGATTTTCATAGTTGACTATTTTTAAATTTACGACACAAAAAAATATATTCGAAATCTCTGGATCAGCCTTTAAGGTATTATGTCATATATATTGAACAATGAATTTCATAAAGTAAAAACGGCGCGCCATTTTGAATTTTTATGCAGATTAACTGTCAACCTGACCTAATGCTATAAGGTCATGCACCATGTGTTGGGAGCAAAGTGTTGGTACATGCTCGAAACTACCAAATATAATCCGTTTTCACACTTAAATGAGAGTAAGTCATCATTTTTTTTGCCACCCTTAAAGCGGCACGGGCACAATTTCACAAAATAAAAAATTGAAATTTCTTCAATTTGCTCTCAATGATAGTCTAAGGCATTGGAAGAACAGAGATATATTTTACAACATAAAAATAACATACCCAAACGAATAGGATAAAGACATCCGGTACTTTGTAGGCCAACTTTTAAGTTTTCCATACTTTAGTCAACGATGTGTATATACTGAATATTTTTGACTCGTCTCACTGCTATTAAAACCACAAAGGTATAGACCGATCATACAGTGTGCATAGCGTGGAAACAGGCATACGGCGGTGCGTGTTTCTTGTGTTAAACCCCATTTTCGTCGTCGTCTGAATTTAACGTCGCCGGCGAGCGAAATGTATAAAAAATCGTTCCGTATACCCATAAGGAAGCTGATTTGGTCTTAATCATTTCGGGTGAGGGCTTTGGAATATAAAAGCCTTACAACCACAAAAATATATCGATTTTGAAAAATGCTTTGAGGGCGCACTATTTTTCAAATGTGCCATTTGTCCTTGTACAACAGACAATAATTTATGCACAGATTATGATCTAGAAGCGAAAAGAATTGAATTCGAAATCAGAAAATTTGGATAATATTAATTTTGAAACCAATATCAGCAGATTTTATCTCTGAAACCAGGGTCTTTGCCTTGAAGCCACCACAAATACGTAAGTAGTAGAGCCTTACCTGAGAATGCGAAATGGTCAGGGGGTACCGGAAGAATCCCCTGACATTTTCCAAACATGGTGGCGTAGTGAAGGAACCTTGATACGTCCAAAAATCACGCAACTGAGGGTCTAAGAACGAGAAAAAATCGATATTGTAAACATGTTTACAAGCGAAAAAGTTGAAGCTAATGTTTAAGGTTTATTAATCGTTCGATTAAGTTGAGAAATTAAAATTGGCATTTAGGATTTACATAATTATGTTTACAAGAAAGTGTTTTTTTAAACATTTTAATTCCTAAGTTAGCATTTTTTTAGTAAGGTTTCGAAATGCGAGGCGTCTGTTATGAGCTTCCATGACGAAGAAAATTCCCAAATATAATGCAAAAACTCTCTGGTTTAGACATTTTCATTTTTTCGTGCTACTTTCTTTTGATCACATATTAACTCCTGGGTGAGTTAATTTGCGGACCAAACCGCTGACCTCAACCCCGTAATTTAGATGAATTATTTCGTGTTTTTTTTTAACTCGTAGGCGTGTGACAGTTTTTGGGGAAGGCAAAGTTGAACTAAAAGTGGGTCATTACCAAGTTAAATAGAAAGCCGACGGAATTTTGATGAGATGTATTTATGCTATATGTTATTGTGTGGTAATCCCTTGATACTCCTACACCTGGTTTTTAGCGCTGATCCTGCGCATCGCACCGATCCTTGTGACTTTTGCAATAGGCGAAAAAAGTCCCAAATTTCACCACCACCTTGTAATTCTCAATATTCTATTTTCCACTGTATTCGATCAGTATAATTCAAACATTCAGATGATTTTAAAAATTGTCCAGGAACACACTGCAGCCAGAACCAGAAGTATTCATTAAACGCGGTGCAAAGAAGTGTTTAGGTATTAAACATGTCAAATTTCTAAACACTTTGTATAAAATGCCTAAACACTTGGTGTCAAATACCTAAACATGTTTTGACTTTAAACATGTTTAGCTTCAAGTGTTTAGATATTAAACATGTTTAGACCAAGTGTTTAAAAACGTGGTGCAAATAAGTGTTTAAATCCTAATCACTGTCTTTGCAGTGTAGTTTCGAGAAGGATCTTTAAAGTTATGAGGGAGTAATCTCAACAATACTGTCTTAACTGCTGAGACAGAGCCGTGTAAGACGGTTAAGGATGTGTGTAGGCAAAGCACAGATGTTGGCGGTCACACAATTCAAGTGAAGGGTACTTATACTGGCGCCGCAACATTAAATTCAAACCATATCAATCAAGCGGTTTATTCGGTCTTTGCATATGCCATCTATATGTGAACCAGAAATGTGTTGATTTAAGTTTTTGACTATGTAATAATAAAAACCGACAAAGTTGAATGATTATATATCGACTCGCCAGAACATGAAAATGATTTAAATGACACGTGCACTGTTGGCTCCATAGGACGGCGGACACTTATATCAGGGGCGCCAGCGGATTTTAAACTTTAAAAGCCACTTACAGTTACATAAAACAATATCTAGACCCATCACCTATACTTGAAAACACCCCGACCTCAAAAAAGTGTACGATTAGGGGGACGCCTTTACTGGGGTGGTAGTAGGTTGTTAGCTTGAGATTTGGGTCCGAAATTATGGTCCAGGACCATATAGTCCTGGAGCATAAGGAATCTGGAGAAATATTCTAAGCCAATTTTGAATACACATGGTCCAGGAGCATATGGAAAATATGCTCCTGGAGCCGCATTGACAGAATATTTCTCCACTGCCACAGGAGCATATTTGCCATATGCTCCTGGACAATTTGTGTTTTCAAATATGCTCCAGGAACATATTCAAAAATGGTCCTGGAGCATATTTGACGTAAAATATTGGTCTATTTTGTTTCAGGATAATAACCAAATATGACCCTGGAGCATATTTGATTTAGAATATTTTTCCAGCGCCAAATCTTATGACAGACGGATACGGCGCCAATGCATATAGTATTAAGTTTAGATTTTTTCGTTGGAGAACAATTTTTTAATTATACCTGGTGTGAAATTAAAAAGGTGAAGTCAGTCACTGTGTGTGTGTGTGGTGTGTGTTGGTGGGTGCAAGTACCTATATTTCACACATGTTTTATAGGGAGGTGCAAGGGTGTTAAGAATTTTATAGGGTGACGCAGAGGGGTCGCCGGGAATTTATACCACCGCACACTGCCCTTACATCCACCGCCTATGTTCTGCAATAAAACTTATTTCTACGAATAGCTACAAATCCAGAATCTTTGATGGCCTGGCTGAGCAAGAACAATGTCAACACAACTGCATGGCACAATGCTCTTGGAAAACAACACAACACGCCGCCCCCCCCCCCCCCCAAATCCGTCCCTGGACATGACATAGCGTAACAGTATGAGTACACTGCAAATTTTTGCAGAACACGCGTTAACAGATTTGAACACCTGTACAATTTGTTTTAGGTGTTCCCACTGTGGATGTTCCAAACACATCCAGAACACCAGATTTCGAACACCTCATGCAACACGCATTTAAAATGCAAATTGCTCCCCTTGCACTGGATCACAGGTTCGATTCCCGGTGGGGTTCATTCTTGGGCTCTTTGTGTATATTTTTACATTTCCATGCTTTTACATACACGGACCTACCTGGCAATAGGCAATTAGGGTTGAATGGTGTAGTAATCGTCAGGCTCCGACCCTGAAAAATAAAGATGAACAAATAAAAATCACAAGAAAAAGTGTGTGTTTGAGGAAACTTCTTTCTAAAATTATTCTTCACCAATGCTGGATACATGCAATGATATGGGAATCACAGTTTTAATGTTAATAGTCAAAAAAAGTTTCCACTAGGTAGTCCCAACAACAAAATGCAACAGTTTAATCAAATAAGTTGTAACCATTGTTTTATTGCATTCTTGTTAGTAAAAATACAATTTCAAAATTTCAATCTCCGAAGCCTCTTCTGGTCTAAAAAAAAATTCCAATTTACTGAATTTATCAAATAAAATCAAACGAAATGCGGCGAAAATGCCTTCAAATTAGATTGAGCCGCTGCATGCATTGGTTGTCTTCACCACCCTGTGCGGTCGAAAGACGTTATTTCGTCATCACATTTCAATAGGGATTGCATTATTGTTTCAGATCAAGGCCTAGAAATTGTTCCAAAGATATGACCCATGCCAAAAGACCACGTTTTTGCTATATTGTTTCTGCCAGACAACTTGCACTTGTTCAGTTTTAAGTCCAGTTTAGCATTCTTGAAATTACCATTTCGAATTTGCCATTAGGCCTATTAGAAATGCATTTTTGTCTGTAGCATTTCTTGTGCGATGGAGGCGTCCACCTCTAAATCGAAAAAATACAAAAAAACCCCCCAAAAAACAAAACACACACACACACACAAATGCTGATTGCGAGCGACATATGTAGCTAGCTAGAAAATAGTGTTTTGTCGAAAAAAGGTCGAAATTTTGGTTAAAAGGGTTCTACTTTTGCCAAATTTTCCCCATGGCAAAAAGTCCACATTTCTTTTTTAAAGGGTGCACCTTGGACAAAATCCCGTCGACAAAATCCTGGCTACGGGCCTGCAATCGATACATTATCAGTTGGGAAGTCTCCACTCGACTCTGTATTGGTTTCTTGAAACCCAAAACCCAATTCCGAGTATAACCTGTTCATAAAATAGCCCGTCACCAATGGAAAAGCGAAAAACCTATAGTTAAAACAGGCAAAACCAGAAGCTATAAAACTGGTCCCTGGTGAGTTTAATTACGCTTTTGTCTATATACGAGGGGTGATTGATAAGTTCTAAGTCTAAGGTAGAAAGAGATATGCTACAAAGTTCAAATTTACACCGTCTACAGTTTCATTCTTTAAATGAATATTCCAGAAGTTTCATGTGTATATCTGTTCTATTTTTTAACTTGCAGGTAATCTAACATTGAGAGTTTTGCCGGACATATTCAAGCAATTACGCGAGAAAATTAAAAAGTTGAGGAGAGGAAAGCTGACATCGGGGGTGCTCTTCCATCATGACAATGCCGCAGTCAAGTCTATGGTAGCCATGACTGCAATCCGTCAGTGTGGCTTCAATCTGGTAGAACATCCAGCCTGTTCACCCGATTTGGCACCGTCTGACTACTATCTCTTACCAAAGATGAAAAGGGAACTCCTCAACTTTGCTTCAATATGTCCGCCAAAACGCTCAATGTTTGATTACCTGCAAGTTAAAAAATAGAACAGATATACACATGAAACTTCTGGAATTTTCATTTGAAGAATGAGACCAGGAACAAAACAAAACCACACGGTGGCTGAAAGAAGCCATATGGATCCGTAGCAGAGGGAAGCACACTATGAACAAAGACGAGGGGGCGTACAAGCTTGATCAGATCTACGACCAAGTCATCACCAAACGGCAACTACCAAATTCGGCAACACCAAGCCGAAAAAGTGTTGCCAACTTCTAATTCTTCCACACCATTCATACAGTGAACAAGACTCCTGATAGGATAGTCGAAATATCTGAGTGAGTACTAAAATTGTTTTCCTGGATTTGTTGTGAGAACACTCTACTACTTGATTTATGAACAATCCTGATGAATCTATTTACCGAGACTGTAGACGGTGTAAATTTGAACTTTGTAGCATATCTCTTTCTACCTTAGGCTTAGAACTTATCAATCACCCCTCGTAACATTTAAGATGGTCCCATATTGACACGAGATAGTACACACCAAAGTAACTCAACTTAGATTCATGTGTTAAGTTGAGCACGGTATCGGATTCCATGGCGGATGGATCCGTTTTCGCTTTCAGCGCTCTTTGCCGGTGTAACTTGCTTGTTTTGGCACGTTTTAACAGATCCCTACGCCGGCTGTCTGCTAGATTTTCTATCGGTTTGACTAGTTTATGACATTTGCAACATAATATATGACATGTAATCTATTTTTTTGCACAAGAAAAATACAATAATGTATTTCTATTTTAAAACACACTGTTCAGACAAGTTTTATTCAACGGGTATCGCCGAGTACAAATTGCAATATAGTTATAATACAGTTATGCGCCTGCAATTAGCGAATATACGTACTTTTTAGGAAACAGATTAGAATATGCCTGAACCGCTTTGAAATCGAAAGTTCATTTAAAATTAATAGAAAATGGAGATTGTGTATAAATTTAACCTTATCTGTACTTTGGTTGACCGCCATACTAACATTTAAGCCTTAACAATGTTTAAAATGTAAATATGGTCCGTGCCGTGATCGTCAACAAGGGGGGGGGGGCCTTCGTCCTGAATCTGTCCCTGATGACCAATATATGTTTAAACGTTAGAACGAAATGTCAGAACTAATGCTAAATTATAAAATGAAAACATTAGCTAAAATAAATTTGAAAGAAAGATCATTTTAAAATATGTATCGTTCTTTTTCATTCTTATAGCCTAAACCTTGGGATTTATTTTATTGCCTCTCACTCGAAGCTCGATTAGCGCAAAATGAAATCTATACGTTCACTTTTATATCACTGTAAAAACGTTGATTATAAATTAAACGCCTTTTTAAACGCTATTTGTACCATATTTTAAAATATTTTTAAATATCTAAACACCGTCTTAAAAATTTAATATAAAAACATCTACATGTGTTTAAAATCTAAACATGTTTAGGCTTTTGACTGTAGGTGTTTAGGTATTTAACGCCAATGTTTAGCGATTTGACATGTTTAATACCTGAACACTAATGTACCGCGTTTCTAAACCTTGTTTTTACAGTACATCATTTAGCTCTCAGACATAATTGTGACTAAAGTTATATTTTGTAAGTATGCCAAAATATATAACTTTCTTCCGACTGGATTTGTTTGAGAATTATCTAATTCGCATACCTTTGAAAATTTATCAGAAAAACGTTTTGTTTTAAAGCGGACATTTGATAAAATTTACAAAAAAATGCCTCTTTACTCGATTGCATATCTGCATGGTAAGACTTTTCCTTGCTAGGTTATTGCATATAATATAGTTTGAGAAGAGCTCTAGGCGATATGCCGTCGGCATTGAATCGGCAAATACCAAGTCCAAGATACACTATTGAGACTTAATAGCTTTCGAGTCCCTCTATACAATAATTCCAAATCTTGGACCCCTAATTGAATCATCACTGGATGCGAGGGAGCTTGCATTAGCAAACACTAGGAAGTGCTCCATCAACGTTAAATTAGCCTGCCTAGGCCTTACAAAAATACCAAAGCAATATCGCGGGCACTTTTTCTCTTTTACGGAACAGAAGTGAAGGTTATTACCAGACATAAGCTATGCAAGCAAAGAAACTAAAGACAAGACCACTCCCCTAGGCAAAGGCATTTTCTGCGCCTGGTTGTAACCGTGCACAATAGTAACGATATACCAATCGTAAATATTGGCGACAAATGGCACGGAATGTTTTTGAGCATCATAATTAAATAAAGACCAAATTAGCGATATTGTTTTACAACTGTAGTTACTCAAGTAAGTGAAATTAAACATGCCAAGTAGACTTGCCATCAATATCATTCTCTGCTCTATACGCCAATTTCTAACCACAGGTTAATTAACTCAATAAAAAAAGCCCCGCCAGCGCACCAAGAAATTGCCTCTACAAAAAACCAAATGGCAACATAGAGAAGGCCATTTATGAAAAAGGAGTCGCGATTAAATTAATTTTATTTTGAAATTGAAACATAATATCATGGCTTTTAGAGTGTCTTTGGCTGATAAAATGCCGGTTAAGGCCTTTTGAAAAACCCATGTAACTATATAGGTATTGTTACACAATAGTGCGTATAAGCGAGTCGTGATTTACAAATGGTCCGTACTCATCAATAGATATTACTTTCGAGCACACGTATATCGTTGAACAATGTTTGAGTATTGATAAACGCTTATAAAACCAGTTTTATATGGATCTAGACCCTACATATGTATAACAATGACAAAAGGGTTTTCATTGAAATTGTTGGCAGTAACCTATGCTCTATTTAATTGCATGGCGACAGGAACTTCAATACCCATATTTGAACTCGGTGTTTACAGATAAGTTAACGCGCGAGTATTGAAGTTCAAACAGGCTTGGGATCGAAATGCGATTTAATTTCCGTCTTTAGACGAGCTTTAAAGATTCGCTTCACACAGAAGAGCAAATTAATACTTTCACGGGAAATTATTTGTAAAAAAATGTGGGCGGAAAATTGGAAGAAATGGCGGTGTCTTAATCTTGAGATACTGTCTACTGAAGATAGCATTTTAAGTTATTTTAGTTACACAAGATCGCCCTTAATACCTTATGTTAAGGCGACGAAAAATATTAAGCGGTCGGTTTTTTTTATGCAAATAATATACGAGCAAAATCTTCAATTTTTTTCTTCGCTCATTTTTAATTCAAAATCAATGCATTATTTTGCAAAACAGTCTGATTTTACATGTATGCAGCATACACTGTAAATGAAGTGTTTAAAAAGTATGGACAAAACATGTTTCGATAATGTTTAAATCCTAAACATGTTTAGAATTTAAACATAAGAAAACATGTATAAATGCTAAACATGTTTAGGTTTTAAACATAGGCTAAACATATTTTTGTCCATACTTAGTAAACACTTCATTTACAGTGTATTAAAACAAAGTAATCCAAAACACCAAATTATGATGGGGCGGGCGAGCAAAATGTTTTTTTTCATCGCCTAAAGCGTCATAGATATTTTTGCTATACGTGGAAAATATTAGCTAAAAGACAATGAGAAAACGTTACTAATGCAAATTATGTCAAATTGGAAGAAAAGCTTGAAAAGGTAGAAAAACTATACCAGAAAGTCCCCAAGATAGTCTATGTGTAAGTAATGTGAAAGTCGATGCAATCTTGAGCTTTGCTATCTACTGTAGATAGTCGCGTAAAGTATACAGGCTGCAGAAAATTATTGAATTTACAGTAAGTATGCAGTGGTTTTTTTATGTGTAAAATTCTACATTACTTTACATTATTTTAAGTGATATTAAACAACTGGGAAGGGTTCTCGGAAATGTAGATTTAGTGCCAGTAATAAAACTTGTATTTTCCGGTAAATTAAAACATATATAGTTTTAGGGAAATGCTTAAAAAGGTAAACTGTTAAGGGGGGATATGGCCATGTACTACACGGCCATGTACAATGAGCTTTTTAAATAAAAGTGAATTGATATCACTGCACATATTACTTAACTACAGCCAAAAAATTAACGAAGCCCTAATTACTTAATTGGTTTCGCCGAGGGGAAAAGGTTAAATTGGAACATCAATTATTTTTTGCCAATCTTCCAGATTTGTTACAGAGGGAGAGTAGTGGGGCAGCTTTCTACTGAAACTATTTTCAAAAATAACTACCAATATTTGGTTTCTTCCTAAAAGTACTGGTGATATGTTTATTTGTCCAATGATATCCTTGCAACTTAAGTGAGTGAGTGAGTATTACGATTTAACGACAACTCAACACAATTGTATCATATCGTGTCATTAAGGTAAAAAAAAAAAAAACTCTAACCTTTTAAATACAAAATCTTTTTGAAACATATACCATAGTAAATTCTAATCACAACATTTTTAAAAAGTTAACAATATTTAAATAGATCAGCCTCCTTCAGGAAATTTATCACCTGAAGAGGCCTAATATCTAAAAGACGCAATATTAAAACTACATTTCAATTCGAATTACAATAATTGTAAATAGATACATATCATACACTGATGAACCAAATCATCACCCATCCATGTATAAAATAAGATAACCCAATTGAATACAACAATTCACATAGAAAACACAGCTTCACAAGATACACTGATCAATTCCAAATTATAATTACGGTATACACATTATACACTGATGACAAATTTCATCACCCATCCATGTATCAAGAAAAAAATTCAACTACAAATACTGATAATCAATCACATCAGATCCCCTTTAAAACAAGATAAATCAATACAGTATTGAAACATTAAGGCAATATTTTTACAGATTAAATAGATGGTATGTTGTGTAATTGATAAATGGTATGTTTTATGTTAACTGATACAGATTTTAAACTACTTATACGAGTAATACAAATATCATTATTTTAACACTTTTAAGTACTTCTAAATAAGTCATACAATTGAAACCTTAACCTATTACAACCTTAAAATACCAAAATCCTAAATTGAAATACAAACCGTCTGTTCAGGATAAACAGACGAGTGTTGCCCCTTATAGTCGCCTTTTACGACATGTAAGGGGGGGGGGAGCGGGCCTATTCTAAACCCCGAAGCCGCAGGGGGCGGGGGCCCTTGCAACTTAAGACATCCACTGTAAAATAGTGTTGAGAAATTCGTGACAAACACGTATTTAGATGGTTATCGGTTTACAAATGTTTAGATCCTAAACATAATTTCCATCTGAACGCTATTTTGTTACAAGTTGTTCAGAATTTCTAAACACCATTTTTAATCTTTTTTTAGGACTTTACTATCTACAGTAGATAGCAAAAACAACATCGTAGGAATGTAGGTGTCTTGAGTGCGCGCTAGCGTAAGTCTCCGTTGCGCATTATCTACACTCTAAATTTTCACTTGTTTACTAACGAATTCAACTCCTTTTGATGAATTTAACTTTTTTCGGCGAAAACAATTCGCATTCACCCTTCGTGTCCGTTCAAAAATGTTATATTCCGTTTATGAAATATCTCCATTTAAAGTTCCCGTCTATCTCCTTGATGAAAATGTTCAGGTCCCTCATCTCTCGAGATCTCACTCACAAAACAGAAATTGTTCAAAATCCTTCATACCCCCTGATGTAAATCATGATCCACTTCTTTATTTGGTTTCCAACATGACGCCAACTATTAACTTTAATTTGCTATTATAGTACTTTTCATGGGAGGGAATCAAAAGAAATCTGGTTAAACAAAACTAGTTGGCGTTAATGGATGCTAATGTAATACGATTGTCAAAAATGATATTGTTCCCCACATAATGGGAAGAAGTTTCCCCTCTACTACTAGTGCGTGCGTTTATGTACCATTGCATTAATAATACTGTAAACATTGAATCCAACATTTAAAGAGTGTTTAGCTAACACGACGCACTCTGAATGAATTCAATTTGATAAATTAACTTCAGAAATTCGCTACCTTATTAAGTTAACCGTTGAAAACGCATGTGGGGTATATCACTGACACACATGCGCATGTGCTGTATCTGTAAATGTGTAAAACTGAGCAAAGTAAACTAATTTCACACCTCCCCCCTCAGCGCTAAACAACAATCATGCATCATTTGTTCAAAATATCCTGATCAAGCTCTTATTAATCAAGAGCAAGCAAACAAATTTTTATGAGTAAAAACAAAAGACAATCTGATAATGTTGAATTCTAATAATCAAACTTAGGTAAATATTTTAGAGGAGTGAATGCAATTTCGAAGGAGAAAACTAAGTCTTGCTCTTACATATTTTACACAGCCTTGACACATCGTCAACATACCTATTATTTACCATATTTACATACATTTCACATACTTTATACCTCTTGCAAACTTTTATATAACTATATTATATCATACCTTTTTTAATTATTCTTGGTTGTAATATTACTTAGGCAGTTTGTAGTAAAATGTAAAGTAAAAAATGAAGGTAATCAAGAGTGTTTATTAATATAACAAAAATAAACACTACACTATAGATTACTTTCATTTTACTATACACTATAGTGTTTTGTTCCAAAATAGAAATATATTTTTCTTTTTAACACAACTTCGTATGTATATAGCAAAGATTAAGCATTATTGTGAAATAACCTGCACTATGGACATTCAAAAGATTAATGTGCTAGTAAATGCTACTTTTAAGATTGGGGGAGGTAGAGTCATGAGTCCAACCCTTCCGAGAGTCGGACCCACGCGAGGGGGGGGGGGATTTTGGACTCGCGCCACCAACCCAACATATTGACAAATTCAATAAAAAAGCACATCTATATTACAATAGCTTCTTGTATAGATTTCCAGCTTTTTAACAAACGTTCTTTCTCAAATAAAGGTTCACTTTAACTTTTCCTGGAAAATGACAAATTCTAACCACGAACCTTTTTGGCGCAGTTCTCAAGTATTTGTTTTCTAAACTAGCCGATGTGTTATTGTTTTCAATATATATGCAGCGCAGAACACCACTTATATAAATGTCGAATTATGACTCACAATTGAAGCTTTAGTAGAGACCCCTATAAACAAGCCCTCTACCTTTCTAATATTAGCTGTTTTCCTCTTACAAACACTTTCATTTATCTCAAAGGCGTGAACACCCATGGCATCTCAGCGCTTTATTGATTTCAATTTTCAAAAAGCATTAGTTAGACAAGTAATAGAGCACGGTTAGTTAGCGTAGCAGTTGAAAGGCCAACAGGCGATTTTACTCTTCTCTCGAGCTCGAACTGATGTAACGAACGCTGCGGGGATGAAATAGGGGGTGTAACCCATTGAATTAAAACTCCTCGATAGGGTCTTGTAAACACTAGCATGGTTTGAAGAGTTCACTGATAGTGATGCCTCAAGGATACGGCCGGCGTTATTGCTTGCTCATCGTTCCTTGTTTGGTGAGATCGCAAGAGAAGGGGTTGAAGTCAGTGCCGCAGCGCACAGCGCTATTTTTTTTTATCCCGCAGCTCTCCCCTCGATTGCCCCGAGGAAAACCATGCTTCCTCCAACACCAAAAAAGTCAAAATTAAATTTAACGCCAACACGGTGCTACCAGTATAACCGAACATGCCATATAAAAATCGGACAATACAATAAAAATGCAATAACACAATAGAGTGGCCGAGCTCGTGCAAGATTTCTGACTTAATAATTGTCTTGTATTATCCCCCTAAAGGGTTTTCCCAGTTTCAAACGGAACTCTGAAAACCATCTAAGAACAATATAGTCACACGTATACCTTGTACTGTACCGCTTCCAGATAGTCCGTAAATGTACGAAGACCCGAATGCTCTCGGCCAACCTACGGGCAAAGCAAGCCAAGACAGGAGGTGAATAGTCTTGAAGTATCAAAACAATAAAGAGAGCAAGATGAAAGACACGGGAGCGTGAAGTGAGGCTATTATACCCCTAGACCAATACGGTTTGAGCTAGGGGGTCTGTCGGGGAAGAAAGTGCAATGTTATCTTGGCAAGCAAAAAGTGCACGTCAACCCAAAATGATCATCTTCACCTTTCCTCTTAAGTATTTTGGTGTTTGACGTGGCTGTGGCAATACAAATACATAGATAGGTCATAAGTAAACCTTATATAAAGTAACACTTTCAAATTGCATTTTATACCGATTTGTGACAGATGCTTAAGTGCATACAGTTATCTTTCACCGCGTGGGTTTTCAATCCGGGCAAATTCACTGAAGAAACATTTAAAATTAGGATATATACGGAACAATCAGAGCGATATAAAGATAATGAAGACAGTCATTCTAAAAGGAACATATATTTCAAGTAAAAAGCTTGGGAAGACCGTTTTTCTTTTTAAAGGCCATTGATACCACTAAATGCGCTATATACCCTTTATAGCAGACCTGTAATATACCCCATCGAAGGGAATCTTTCTGATAACCATATCTCAATTTTAGTGTCAATGGTGAATTATGGTCCTTCTAGAGAAAAATTAAGATGGACACGTTCACTTGTGTACCGATTTGGTATTCATTTTCATGATAAATGTTTAGTTCTGAAAAGGCAATCTATGCACCTTGATGGTTCTCGTGGGCTTCCCGTGTTTATTTTCAAAAATCCATCGTATTCCAATATAGGCACCATATCAAAAAAATCGATGGTGCCATTTTGTCTGAGCATTTGTTATGTACCATTTATGCAAATTTAATAGACGTCATTAAACAAATCCGAAAAAGTTCAATGAAGGTTTAATAAGGGATATATTTCTTTGACCACTACAAACTCTATATCTGGCATTTAAGTCTTGATAGCATCTTCAAGTTCAAGATGGCGGCCAAAACGGACGGCTTTAAAAGTCAAAACCTTTAAAATTACCATATTATGTAATACATTTGGTCATATCACCTAAAAATATTTCTAAAACGTGTATATTAAAGTGTGAAATATATGTCTTTGACCATTAGAAACCCATGTTGGCATTTGTTTTGTTAACAACGAAGAAATCCTAGATGGTGACCAATACGGCTGCCCTTTAAAAAAATTAAAACCTATATGAATCACCATATGTATAATGTATTACAGTTAGTTATCTATCATCCAGAAATAATTATAAGTAAAGTATGAGACCTGTTTTTGATCACTAGATTTTTTTATTTTGTTATTAGGCTTAAAATTCAAGATGTTGGTCAATTGATAAAAATATACGGCAATTTTGTAGATTTAAAGAACTTAAACGGAATGCATATTACATTTTTTTTTTTCATATAGCCTAAGTATGTTGCCAAACCAAAAACACCGTGCAGCCTAATTGTCAAAGTCATAATATATCATACTTTAATTTGTACCTTTATAATCATTTCTGGATAATATAACTAAATATATGGTACGGTAATTTGTAGATTTGAAAGAAATTTGAAGACCGCCATATTGGCTGCCATCTTGGATCAAAAGCAAGAAGATATTAAATGTGCTTGAGACAGTTTACGATGCTCTTAAAGGTCCCAGGAAATGCAAATAGAATTGATGTGGTTTTTGTCAAGTCTACAAGGAGGGGCTAGAAAGCATTCAATAGTTGGGTTGGTGATGACATCATTAGTGAAACTATGGATTTTTCAGAGAGTAATAGAGAATTCCAGGTGACTGGTGTGAATATATTCATGACACTGACTGAAAATCAATAGTTTCACTAATGTCACTGGTAGTGTATTCTTTTTCTGGCCCTGTTTATTGGAATGGAATGTCCCGTAAGATTTGTAGTAGGTTCATCATCTCATTTCCTGATGGGACCTTTAAAACAACATTACGCCTTTCATTTTCCAAACACATCTTGTCAAACTGAATTTATTCACAACTTTGCTATTTTTGGTGGAGCTTTAGGAGACATTTTGGGCTGCCATCCTGGACGTGTAGCAAGATAATATTTGGCTAGAGTTTCTGCCCTTGAAAATGATTGTTTTTGAAATGATTTTTGTTTCAATGATTTTCGAATTTTGGACGCCATCTTGAATATTGCTGGAATGCTACATGTTGTCATTGCTTTTAACATCTTGATTGTGTTATAGAATAATAATAAGTAGTTAAAGGGTTTATTTGAACGAGCCATGCATGGTGTATTTCAGTTTTTAATTATGACGTCATACTTAATTTTGCATGTCAAATGGTGAACACACGCTCGAAAAAAAAAATCGGTACCATCATTTTGTGGCTCAATCATATCATAATCAACAAGTTCTCGTAGAAAACGGGAAATAAACATTCAAATCCCACGAGAACGCATGCATATGGACAGAAATGTCTATATCCATGCCAATTTTTGTCGCTTTTCCAAAAAATCAAGAGCGGACCCCTGCCTTGTATTTACGGGAAAAGTGCTCCTAGATCTAACAACACAAATAACGCTACCTCGCTTTATTGCGGTGATCGTCAGGTTGGTAGTCATTTTCTATAGGGACGTAAATAACATAAGATATGTTGAAGCCGGTTTTAAGACATCTTGCTTTTGTATTCTCCATCTGGACATGACTTCGAAGACATGGCTTAATTGAGAAAGTGTAATTTGGATTGTATCTTCAGGCGAGGCAAGTTATTTTACTTTTAGGGTCTCTACTTGTCGCAGACATGTCGAGGTTTTAGCGCAAAAAGGCTCCATCTGCAATAGCTGCCACATGTTAGATATGGCACGTATAACACCTAATAAGACGACAACTGACAAATGACAGCTACTGCAGATGGGGCCTTCTTGCACTAAAGCCTCAATGTTTATTTTAAAGACTTGTCAAAACACGATTTTCAAAAGTGACCGTTCCTATAAGTGTTTATATTTTATCCATGTTGTACCTTATCCCTTTCAATGTTTTCAAGGCCATAAGAAATTGATCTCGTCAATTTCCCTGAAGATTCAAAATTGGATAAAATTATGGAAACCAAAAGACCGTACAGATTTTGTATTAATTCTGATTGCCCACTATTTCAGTTCAACCGGGTTAAAGGTAACAGAAGCTTAAAGAAACACAAAACCCTCACATGTTCGCAAAATGCATCACCGAAATTTCTCCCGTGTAGTTGGAATACGAGATTTTTTATAGCACTAAATTACTGAGCGTACTTTATACGAGAAATTTGAAATCGATAGACAAAAGCACATGACTGGACAAATATAATATAGGAAGCATTCCGCTTGTTCAACTTTATCCAGAGGGCTAAACTATACACAATTTTTAGCTTGGTAAATTAGCTCGCTCTTTCTCTCCACGAACATCTCTTATTGATCAGCGAGAGCGTTGACCAGTAGTAGCTACCGAGGCTTGGCAAATTAAGATTGAAGTCATGTTACGTATCGCATGTTGGACATAACCTCAACAAAATGTTATTTTCTTAAATTAAATCACCGCACCAAGGCAGGAAAAGTCCATAGTTTAATTGATTGAGCAGTTAGATTGGAAAAACACAGATGTGCAATTTGCAGTTGCATCGAGTTAACTTTGGACCAAGTTGTTGTAGGACATCGCGAAGTACATCAAGTAGCTTGTTTCGTGTGACCACGTAAAGCAAGTAATGCCTTTGTGATTGAAACTGCACTTAGCTCTGGCCTGGCCTGGCATGGCAAATTGGGAATTCGTTACCGTATTTGCATTTACAAGTTGATCTTTTGTGGAAACCCATTATCTTTTGAGCCATGAATACCGATTTGAGATAATTTCTTTAATGGTCACTTTTCTTCACTAATTCGATAAAAAAATTAAAAGAAAGCTGGCAAGCACAGACAAGTTTTGTTTTTACTGGTAATCTTTATCCGCTGATGGGATTGGGATAAACTAAAAGAACGTATAGAATGAGTAAGGGACGAAGAAGGGCTAAATAGGAGCGAAGGAGGGCTAAATAGGGGTGAAGGAGGGGAAGGAGGGCTAAATAGGGGCGAAGCAGGGGGTGATTAACAGAAGGAAGGACGAAGTAAGAACAAGGAGGGGCAAAGGAGGGACGAAGGAGGGGAACAGTTGGGACAAGGGGAACGGAAGGAAGAAGAGAAAAAGAGGAGAGCAGAAAAGAGGAGAGAAGACGAGAAGAAGAGGAGAGAGAGAGAGAGAGAGAGAGAGGGGGAGAGAGGGACGGGTAGATAAAACAAGAGGAAGGACTGTGGTGGGGAGATTATCATTTGTCTTTTTTGTAACACAACGCCGAAAAATTTAAAGCAAGTGGGTTATTTGTGGTGTTGCAAAAAGTAAACAGTTGTTCATCCAATATATTGTCATGCTCTGTGAGGTGGGTGTAAAACTAGCATTTTCATTTAAAAGATTATAGAGATGGTTGCATCTGTAATTTTCGTGCAAAATTGTATTAGTGCCTCGAAGGTATAATATTGTGATGTTGCATGCCATTTAAAAATAGTCATTATCCCGTTCAAGATGCCTTTTAAAGATGCCTTATACAATTTGTAAAAAATTACCAAGATTTTCTTGTACAAAACAAACTTCTCAGGAAACTAACTTCTTTCTTGTATAATTATTAATCTTTCCCTGGAGATGACCATGCAGCGCACAATAGTGTTGAAAAAAAAACCCATGTGCGCTTGACCGGACTCGAACCGAAGTTGGTAAGAGCGTCGTGCATGGTCATGGTTTTTTTTTCAACACTATCGTGCGCTGGTCATCTCCAGGGAAAGATTAATAAAATATACATCCTGGTCTACCTGGAGAAGTAGTTAAAATTTCATAACTTCTTTTTGTCGTGATAAATGTGGGTGTTGAGACTATATTGTTTCTGTGAGTGGTATAGGCCATGGTGTATCATTGGCTATCCGTGTCATATCTACTTGAAATTAATTTCAGTGAGCCAATATTCAACTTACTGAAATTTAAACAATTGAATTACGATATTGCCGCATCATTCGTTTACTGCTTATTCCGTACATGTTGACATGGTAGCTAAAAAAAAACTAAGAATACTCATCACAAACAAAACAACTTTTTGAGCTCGCAGAAATGCTTGAAACATTTTCTGGTCTATCAAATTAATTTTACCTTGTCAATATGGAAAAGATCAACTGGTTATCCGGTTACGTACTGAATTTCAGCGAGCCAAAATTCCACTCCGGAAATGCAGAATTTCGGCTAACTATAAAGTGAACAGGGTGTATGTACCCATGCCGAAATTCTGTTCGTTCCATGCAGCGAGCTAAAATATCATCCAATCAAAAGTAATGAATTTCGGCTCGCATAAATTTCAGTTTGGCAAAACTACAGCCAATGGGAAGTCACCGGGCTAGCTTTACAGCCAATCAGAATAGTTTTCCAGCGAGCGGAAATGTTATCCAATGAAAAGCAACGAAAAGCAATGAAAAGCAACGAAATTACAACCAATGAAAAGACTTGTTAGCCAGCTGAAATTACAGTCGGAATAGTTTCAGCGAGCTATAAGAATCAAAAAGGCAATTAATTTCGGCGAGCCGAAATTACTGCATTAATGACCAGGGCGATCAGGTCATTGCAATGTAACATCTCTGAGAATCCAAATTATAAGGGATGACTCCACCGTCGGTTGATTGGCGGTTCCGTGTGGTTGACCCGCTTGCCATTGTATAGAACAAAAGAGACATACTTTAACCGCACAGAACCGGGCGGACCCGCTAATCAACCGGCGGATGAGTTTTGAAGCCAATCCTAACCAATCGCAAAGTTTCGCGTGAATCTTTAACACAAACCATGCGCCAAAGATGATCATGATGATAGTGGTAATTGAATCCGATCAGTCATTCAGAGTGAAAATTCGCTCCCCAAAAGAGTGAAATTCGTAACATATACTCAAAACGAGTGAAAAATCGTTCCAAAAGAGTGAAATTTCATTTTGCAGGGATTGCCTATGGTCGGTTTACTGCAAGAAGGCCACATCTGCAATAGCTGCCATTTGTCAGTTGAGTTCTTATTAAGTGTTATACCTGCCAAATCTAACACATGGCAGCTATTGCAGATGGGACTTTTTTGCCATAAACCTTCGATTTAATTATAAAAATAAAATGAACACGGTTTCATTTGTTAAAGCCTCTCCTACTTCTATTTTGATGGGATAAAATTTCAGCGAGCCTAAATTCAAGTAGTTATGACTCCGAAGGATGACAGTGGTGCCAATTTTGGTGTGAAAATGAAACTTGGAAGTTTGCCAGCCGAATGATACCCAAAAAATTAAGACTTAAAATATACCATCAAACTTGTATTAAATAAAACTTGAATATGTCTTAAATCGCGTCGTGACGAAAAAAAATATATAGCAAATAAAATGTTGCGCAAATTCGTCAAGAAAGTGTTAAAGCCATTCCAACTGAACGTGTTGTGTCGGTGTACCTTGGAATTCCACTGACAGAAATTACTACTTTAAAGCTAAACTTTTTAATATGCACTTTTTGAAATACAAAAAAAAAAATCGGTTCCTATATTATATGGTGGTCTTTTAGCAGTGCTCATTTAAGAATAGTTCTTGGTTGAACTTTTTTAAAGAATCTTTGGAGGTTCGATTATCATTCATTCTTTTAACTTTTTAAGAAGCCACATTTTTTATTGTTAAAGTATTATGACAGGAGACTTTCTACAAACCCAAGGCTAATATCGCTCAACATAATGCAGTCTTATTATATTCTACAAACACAATGCGTCAAATGACGTTCTCATTGAGGTTTTTAATAAAATTATGCTTTGTTCCATTTCCAAATTTCCAAAATTTCAAACAAGCAAAAGATAACGAGATCAAAAATAACCGACATAATTCAAATGTAAAGAGCTCAACCTCTTTACGAGTTCGTCGAGGGACACCTTTTTATGTGAAACTAACTCTTTTTGGTGATTTCCCACTTTTTTCTCTAAAAAAGGTGTTAACTTCTCAGTTCTGTGAGTTCACACCCAATCGAGGCGTCCCTTCAAGAACTCTTGAGTGAATTGAGCTTTTCACCTTTAGAGAGAAAAGTGTGTGAGAAATCACACATGCTGATAAGTGACTCGTGGGACATGGACAAGCTTGAGCAATGCAAAAACGATTTCAAACCATACACTTTCAAGTATTCAATGCCTAATTTCTGTCAATGGAGTCCTTTTTTTCTTTCATGATTTTTTTTGGTTACCGTTGATCTCCGAAATTCGCCATCTGATGTCGAATAACGATATTCAATCTGTGGTTGCACCAACTACATGTAAAGTGATATAAAAATAAAGAGCTATGGTATAGAGTATATAGGCACGGGTAAATGATTTGAGCTTTGTGTTTGACCTGTGCGATGGTTCACAAAATCTGCAATCCCGGGTTCGATTCTCAGGGACACCTAATTACCATTCATATTGGTTAATGTTAGGGACAATGGCGTTGAGAGAAATTGATACATACATGAGCATATACATAGTAAAATAAATGTAGCATATATAATAATGAGAGCGCAAATAAATATGTTGTACGAAATAAAGGGCTAAATAAAAGAAGATTTGAAAAAATACTAATGGATATTTAAAATGTGAAATTAAAATAGAAATAGAGAAAATTATTAGCAATTAAAGAGAAGAGAAATAGACAAAATAAGGAGATAATTGAGGTTTTTATGATGCGCCGATAAATGACAAGCTAGATGGATAATTGTTAAAAAGATACGATAATTAGAACATGAAATTATAATAAGAACATGAAGGTATTACCAATAGATGAATTTACCTCTAACATGTTTATTGAGAGTGAACATTAATATCATATAAATAAAATAGGAACCGTAACAGATGAAAATAAACCAGTTGATGTGAGGACAGTACGTGTAAAATTATACACGAATATAATAGACGAGATGAATTAAAATGAATGATTTAAAAGGTGCAACGAGAGATTTTGAGGCACCCAAATATTGTGTCATAATAGTAATTTCATATAGATTAGACACTCAATAGATTTCTTACCTTGTATTGGGCTACAGAAATGTCTTAAAAGAGAGAAAAAAGGTGATTTTGATTTGCTTATATTTCAATGTAAAACATAGGCTGAATTTTGTATTTGCTCCTATACAAAATTAGAAATTTCCAATTTTTGTACCAAAGAAACATTTCTCAGCTTAATCCTTTCAGATGGGGATATTTTCTAATTGAAAGCTTTACGCCTGTGCAAAAATCAGAATTTTCACATTTGTTAGGGACACCTGTTATTTGAAATCTCTTGTTGCACCTTTAAATAGCTGATGATGTAAAGAGTATAATTACCGTATACGGCTAAAATGATTACGTTAAACAGAATGAGTAAAACAAATAAAATGAATTTAGTAAAATACCAATGATTTATTAGTAGGTATAGTACCATCTTGACCCCTCTTTATACGGCACACTATCTTTCACAGTGCACCCGTTAGTGAAGTCAAATCCTAACCCTTTACTCCCTGCCCCAACCGTATTTTTTTTTTTTTTTTTTTTTCTCAGGGACACCTAATTACCATTCATATTGGTTAATGTTAGGGACAATGGCGTTGAGAGAAATTGATACATACATGAGCATATACATAGTAAAATAAATGTAGCATATATAATAATGAGAGCGCAAATAAATATGTTGTACGAAATAAAGGGCTAAATAAAAGAAGATTTGAAAAAATACTAATGGATATTTAAAATGTGAAATTAAAATAGAAATAGAGAAAATTATTAGCAATTAAAGAGAAGAGAAATAGACAAAATAAGGAGATAATTGAGGTTTTTATGATGCGCCGATAAATGACAAGCTAGGTGGATAAATTGTTAAAAAGATACGATAATTAGAACATGAAATTATAATAAGAACATGAAGGTATTACCAATAGATGAATTTACCTCTAACATGTTTATTGAGAGTGAACATTAATATCATGCATAAATAAAATAGGAACCGTAACAGATGAAAATAAACCAGTTGATGTCAGGACAGTACGTGTAAAATTATACACGAATATAATAGACGAGATGAATTAAAATGAATGATTTAAATAGCTGATGATGTAAAGAGTATAATTACCGTATACGGCTAAAATGATTACGTTAAACAGAATGAGTAAAACAAATAAAATGAATTTAGTAAAATACCAATGATTTATTAGTAGGTATAGTACCATCTTGACCCCTCTTTATACGGCACACTATCTTTCACAGTGCACCCGTTAGTGAAGTCAAATCCTAACCCTTTACTCCCTGCCCCAACCGTAATATGCATGAAACAAGGTCACATGCTACGGATATTGTGAAGCATTATAACAGAATAAAATCACATGTTGATGATAACACCCGATAATAACATAGGAAAGAGAAAGCTTTTGTACTTTCCCCAAGTCATTAACCACAATGGAAGTTCAACAGCTCCCATAAATAGCGTCTCATGTCGGCTTCTTTCAAATATCTTCATATATTCTATTGCAAATAATAAAAACTTAAACTCATTATGCGATTCGGGAGCCTGAATCGTTATATTTCAAAATATGATTATTTCAATTTCTGTAAATTGCGATATTTATACCATACTTCCAAAGCACATTATTATTCAATTTCTTTAACCCTTCTACCGCGAGATGCCATTAAATAAAGTGGGTTAAATAATTTGATCAAATTTGATGATCATGAATAAAGTATTAAATTGGAGTTTGGTAGATGACAGGATACTGAAGCGATTGTCTATACATACGGGGTATTATAACCATTTCAAAGTGATCAGTTTTATGCCGCGTTAGGGTTGCCGATCTAGTCCAATCAATTGTAGTGATCACTCTCAGAGAGTATCGGTCCTTTTTAGCTGGAGGATGGCCTCCTCAATGCTTCAATTCTGCGTTACTCGACTGAGAGTAATCTGTCTTGTTGAACTTGGCCAGCCTAATTTTTTCCATAGACAATTGAAAACTTATTGGCAAATACTGTGAAAACGGTCGTAATTATAGTATACATTACCTACGGGCGACAAACTAACAAAACATATTTGAGTGATCAGTATATGACCACTTTTAAAAAAACAAGGACTGATATTGTACGAGGCGTGAGATATTATATGTGCTATTACAGTATGGCAGCGTTTTCATCATAGAGAATATGAATTATACGTTTAAACTTGCCAAAATACAACCGATAAGTGTAGTTTTGTATATATAACATGATTTTTCATATTTGGTTGAGTATGGTGAGTTTCACACTATACACCGATTTCAAAGTGTCCGAATATTCCAAATTACAAAATGGTCATCATAATGAGATGATTTAAAATAAACATGAGTTGGTTCTTTGTTGCAGTTCTTAGAATATCCAACATGAAATCCAATCGCGAAAGTACGAAAAAGTAAATGGCTTTTTGACACATACAGGAGTTCCAAAAAAATATTTACCAAAAGCGCCTCCAATTTCAGGTCTTATTAAAAAATGTATTGCGATCATTTATCCATATTTATAAGTATTGTTTATTAGCTGGCCCAAACAGCAAATCCACATTTTGAATCATCGTTGGTACCAAATGCTAGTTGTTTAACCGTTCTTATTGAATGCAATCTGCTCACGTCTCATTGACTTAAAACACGGATGTTCGGGAAAGAGACCGGGTTGTCAAGGGCTACTGCTTTTCAAAAGCTTTTTTTTTCTTCTTGCACTTAGTTTGTTTCACACGTAATAAGACTATAACTTAAGCCTTAGACCCCAATCCTTAAGGCACACGCACCTTCGACTTCAAGGGGGGGGGGGTTGGAAGTTGGGTGAGGGCAAGTTTTTTTTTTTTCGTTGTGCTTTTGGGGCAGTTTGTTTTTCTTCAAGTCATAGGCTGGGTTGTTTTTTGCCAACTTGAGGACGTGTTTTTCGTAATAAGGTGCGGGTAAGTAGGGTAAAGTTGTTTTTTTTAATGGAAAGTGGGAAAAGGTTTTTTTGCTAATATGGTGGGTTGAAGTGTTTTTTTTAGAAAACTTCCAAATCCCCCCTTGAAGTCAAATGGTGCGTCCCTAAACCACCTAACTCAAATCCTAAACACTGATAAATAGAAAATTTCCGAAATTGAATTGTGAAAAGTTGAGTTGAGACGGAACTATATAAATTCCCGCGGCTGCAGTAAGTAGATGTCTGGATGTGATAGCAATAAAGATTTTATGGAATGAAACAGTCCCGAAAAGTTTAATCTATTGTATATTGTAAGATAAGCGTCAATGATCATGCTGGTTAAAAAATAGTTATCAAAATCTGCATAAATTATCAATTACAAAGTGTTAGTTTTTTGCCTTACATGATTTGGATGAATAGTGCTATGATGGCTATACCGTCAGGCTTACCCATGGCTTCTTGTAAACTACCGTATTTGCTATTCCAATGAAAGAGGTGTCCTTGTAAACTGATTGTATAGAAGGAAAAAAAAAAAAATAGCAAACTATTTAAACATAACCTGTGTACTCGTGTATTTGCATTGTTAAGTAAGGCATAGCGCCCGATTCTCCAGTCAAATAACCATCGACGCAAACAGCAATATTTTTAGAATTTTAAAATTATAATTCACTTTACTAAAAAAAAATGACTATTTCGTCTTTTTTCACACACTGAGGAAACAACTTGTGCTTAATCGTGAATAGACGATCGTGACTTCTAAAATAGAAGTTTATGGCTGTTATGCTGAAAGGAAGACTAACTTTAGACCTGGGTTTAAACCAGGGTTAGTCATACATGCGCGGACCTTTTTTCTTTAAAATGCTTTGAAATTTATTTAAATGTAAACGGGTGAGAAAATTCCTCATGGATGGGCCGGAAACGGACCATCCAAGAGGAATTTTCTCACCCATGACATCACATTTAGAGCATGTTGGAAGGAAAGGGAAGTCCACACTTGTAGGACTAACCCGGTTTAAACCCAGGACTAAAGTTAGTCTCCATTTCCGGAATACCAGCCTATCTACAAGCGAAATGGTTGTGGTGAGCTTAGAATTTCTTCAGTAGACGTATAATACGAAAGCCAATTGGGATGTTTGAACGAAACGAATCTGTTCATCTGTCTTCAGCTATATACGACAGGATAGAGATACAGATTGCTCAAAATTACTTATAACTTAAAGGGGCATTTCGTGTTCCAAAGGCTTATCCCCGACTTACTTAACAGGAAAGCATTTTTTGTATATCCGAGTCGAGACAGAGTTGCGCGTAAAATAATCACAATGATAGTACACAGCTGCAGCGGTGTACAACGGGGACCAAACATTTTGTTTTCGTGCCCATTTGTGGAGGGGCCTATGTTCTCCAGAGCGTGATTTTATGAAGTTATGTTAATGTTTGTCAACCCTATAAATGTACTCTACTGGGTGATATTCAGAGAAAAACGATGTTGCCATTTTTTTCCGTGACCTTAGTGACCTTGAGAGCGAGGTCAAAGGTCAAAGCAGGTCATACATTGTCCCAAGTATATCGACCTTGGTACCAAAATGGGCAAAATTTCACAAGGGAATATGAATATGATGTGTATTTGGTACGTGAGCTTCTGTTTTCTTGTATATGCAAAATAAGCTATTAGAGCAATAATGTGCAACATTTCCATTATTCAGACCCAGTCCTGTCCA